>CM034470.1:443517-533331 GCA_019925255.1 Litchi chinensis | reverse complement strand
CTTTGCCCTTTCTCCGTTCGCGTGCCAGTATTGCTCATTCTCGCTCACCTCTCTTATTACATTTCGTCTTTGTCACGGTCTTGTCTCTGCTGGCCGATGTTTTTCTTCATCAGTGATTTCTACGCTCGTCGATTTTCTTCTTAGTCTTCGCCTCTGACTCTCCGTCGCAGTTTTTGTGCCTATGTTCATCTTCATCTTCATCTCCGAGTGATTTTTACGATTTATTTGGTATCGTCAATTGCCGATCTCTTTTTAAGTGTTGTAGATCATTGATGAATGAGGTGGTAATGGAGAAGGTTGTGGTGGTTGTGGAGATTTGACCGGTCTTCATATATAAAATTTGTGAAAAACTCTAAAAATTACTTTAAAATCTAAGTTTATATCCATATTTTTAATTTTATTTTACTCCATCAAATATGAGATAACATTCAATCTAATCTCATCTTATTCCATCCTATTTAATTTATTTCTGTATAAATTATCTAATTTATCTCATGTACTAAACGAGATCATATAATTCAAACTTGAATGAAAGTTTTAGTTAATGGTCTCGTTTCCTTTTGTAACATGATGGACCAGCTTGCGTTAGACAAGATCTCGACTCCATGGTGAACAAATTTGAACAGTGCACGCATCACGAGGCCCACTTATATTTAAGAGAGACTTTCCAAATGTGTACGGTGTACCAAACACGGCCTTATCTTGTCTTATTACCGAAGCCACTTCTTTTTATTACCTAAAACGCTCTGTTTCAACCATTCAATCGTAAGTCTATGTTCTTCTGTTTTACTTAAATGTTAATTTGATTGATTACCACGTATTTTATATAGTAAATATAACAATCTTTTTTGTATTTAAATTAGAACAAAAGCATGTTTACTAATTTGAAATTAAAATAAAAGGGTATTAAGTTTCGTTGGAAAGTAAATTAGGAAAGAAAAGTTGATTAATTGAATTGGAGGAAAGAATTAAATTTTCTTTCCAAAAAGATAAAATTCCTGATTTTTTTCAAATCCACGCATAAATTGATTTTCTAATAAGTTTTAGTAAACACTGAAATTATAAAATAGAAATTAAACTTCATTTCCTTTAATGGTTCCTAATAAACAAACATGTACTAAAAAAGATCATGAACGATTTTTTTATTTTTTACATAATAAATATTCTTTTTGTATTTAAATTAGAACAAAATCATGTTTATTAATTGGAAACGAACATAAAAGGGTATTAAGTTTCATTGGAAAGCAAATTAGGAAAGGAAAGTTGATTCATTGAATTGGAGGAGAGAATTAAATTTTCTTTCTAAAAAAATTAAATTTATGATTTTGTCCGAATCCACACACGAGTTCATTTCCTAAGAAGTTTTAGTAAACACTGAAATTATAAAATAGAAATTAAACTTCATTTCCTTTCATGATTCCTAGTAAATAAATATGTACTGAAAAAGATCATGATTTTTTTTTAAATTTTTTTATATAACAGATAATCTTTTTGTATTTAAATTAGAACAAAAGCATGTTTATTAATTGGAAATTAAAATAAAAGGGTATTAAGTTTCATTGGAAAGCAAATTAGGAAAGGAAAGTTGATTCATTGAATTGGAGGAGAGAACTAAATTTTCTTTCCAAAAAAATTAAATTCTTTATTTTATTTGAATCCACACATAAGTTGATTTCTTATTAAGTTTTAGTAAACACTGAAATTATAAAATAGAAATTAAATTTTTTTTCCTTTAAAAATTCCTAATAAATAAACATGATCTAAAAAAGATCATGAATTATTTTTTAATTTTTTATATAATAAATGATCTTTTTGTATTTTTATGTAATAAATGATCTTTTTGTATTTGAATTAGAACAAAAGCATGTTTATTAATTGGAAACCAAAATAAAAGGGTATTAAGTTTCATTGGAAAGCAAATTATGAAAGGAAATTTGATTTATTGAATCGGGGGAGAGAATTAAATTTCATTTCCAAAAAATTTAAATTCCTAATTTTGTTTGAATCCACACATAAATTGATTTCCTAATAAGTTTTAGTAAACACCGAAATTATAAAATAGAAATTAAACTTGATTTCCTTTAATGACCCCTAATAAGTTTCAGTAAACACTAAAATTGTAAATTAGAAATTAAGCTTCATGTCCTTTAATGATTCATAATAAATAAACGTGTCCTAAAATAGATTATGAATGATTTTTTTTTTTTTGTAATTTTTTTTTATCACAAAACACACTTGAAAATTTCAAAGCTGTGGACATAGATTAAGTCCAATGTAACCTAATGTCGGCCATAAATATACTATAAAAAATATTTTGAAAAGGATCTTGTCAAGAGTTAAGAAAATCTATAGAAACGTTTACTAACTTATTTATTTTTTAATAAAATATTCTATTTAGAAAATTAAAAAAATAAGGAAACATATACGATAAAAGTAAAATATTCATTTATCTTTGAACTATACCCTTTTTATTGATGTCAATATTTAGAAAAAAATTACAGAATAATTATCTTAACAAAGTCAAAGTTCAATAATCTAATCCAAATTTAGATTGGATTAAGAAACCTTTACAGAGGGGATATAAATTAAAAAAATAAAATAAAATCATATCCAATCTGCCAAGGCCATTCTCGTCAATTCACATCCAGAAAACCCGCTAAAGTAAATAAATAAATTAAGAAAAATAAAAAAGACTGCCTTCGCCTTTCCCGAGACTACACAACAGATCAGAGTCAGACGGACGTTAAACGGTTAACGGTGCTCTAACAATTCCATCTCCCTCTCTCTCTCTCTCTCTTGTTGTTGTGTCTGTCAATTTTTCTCTCTGGCGAGAATTCGAAATCTCGCCGGAGAGTTTCGTGTCTTTTTGTTTTTGAATTTTGAAAAGATTAAAGAGGAGGAAGAAGAAGAAGCTATGGAGGAGGTGGAGGTGGAGGAGGTAGTGGTGTTTTGACGTGTAATGCAGGGAAGAGAAGACACGAAAGGAGAAGAAGAGAATCGAATTTGAAATTCCTTTTTTTTTTTTTTTCAAAAGGAAAAACAAAACGGTGACGTACAAGCCAGGAGACCAGACGATGACGATAACGACGACGATGCCTTGTTTCCTCTTTGAATTTTCCTTGCCTTAAGCCGTAATTTATTCCTTTTTTTAAAAAATTATCATTTTTTAAATAAATTTTAAAATTAATTTTATTTATCTATCTCCCTCCACCGCCTCCTGTTTAAATTCCTCTTCAATGCCTCTCTCTATCTCTCGTTGAATTGAATTCCTCTTTCAAGTGAAGGTAGAATTGAATTTCTTTTGATTTGATTTTTAATCATTTTTTTTAATTAAAATATTTGTATAATTGAATGCTCATTAAATGTTTGTATTTATTTGGATACGCATCCGAGATCTTCGCTTGATTTGTCGTGTTTTTTCCTTTTACTCGACGTATTTTTATCTGTTATAAAGCTTGTGTTTTGTTAGTGTAATTCATGTTTTTATTGTGTCGTTGATTTAATCTGTTATTGTTTATACAGGTAGGTTCAATTCAAACACTTTACTATGGTTATTAAAATTAGTGACTTTTAGTTTGATTAGCCTGTTAATGATGATGCGAATTGCATTGTTTTTAAAAGTTTTTTGTTTGTTCAAAGTTGAGTTTATGGAGGTTTGAATCATGGTTGTGTGATATGTTATCAGGTGGGCAATTGCCGTTGTCTTTTTAAAAAAAATAAGTAAATGTTTAAGCTGATCATAACTTTTGTATCTGTTGTTGCTTGGATTGGAATTGGTATTGTTTTGTACTAGTTTGACTAGATGCTTTCTGTTTTCTAAAATTTATGTAAATTTTATTGTGTGGGGTCAAAAGAGAGGTGGTGTTAGTTGTAGTTTTATGTTCTGGTTATCAAGTCATCTAAAGCTGTTAATTTGACAATGCATGGAAAGCGCATAAGGTGTGATTGGGTTTATGAGTTTTTTTGGATCACATATTCAAGAGGCTGTTTGAGATTTAGCTGAAGCAAAAGTAGAAAGGGAGAAGGAAGTGCATTGATTTTTGTTTTAGGAGAAGCTTAGTACTTCTTTGGTGTCTTTAATTAGGGAAATATGGTTCCTCCGGTTTTCATGATTCTGGTAGCTGTAAAAGGGCTGGATATGAATTGAAGGAACGAATTCTGTAGTTTAGGTTGAGCTTTATTGTTTTTCTGATGTTATGTATTTAATGCTTGGGAATTGCAAGTTGAGAAATTGTCCATTCGAATGCTGTATTCACCCGAAGCGTGGGATTTACTCTAACTTGTGATAATAGTGTTATTGTTTCTGTTGCATCTTATTTGTGGAAAGAGGGTTCAGGATCTAATTGCATTTTACATTAATTTCAGTAACATTTGGAACCTACGTACGGATAAATGATTTAGGAATGGAGTTTTGCACTTACCCATATTGAATTATGCTGTGGATTTGATTGAACTATTTATGTTCAACTTGCAAAGTTGCCTTTGCTAACTTTTGTTGATGTTGGGAGTTGGAGCGGCATAGTTGGTGAATGATTGTTTTTCTCTCTTTTTTTTGGAGATATTTCATCAAGTAATGATTGTTCCCTTTCTGGCATGTGGTTATTTGGAGAGGAGATAAGAAAGAAAAATGAAGAAATAACTCAAATAAGTATCTTACATCTTGTTAGAATAAATTATATATTGCATTACATGTGTAAACCTGAGCCTTGTTGTTTCTGCATCTTGTTATATTTGGGAAGACTGTACATAGAATGTGCTTGGGTGTTTTCTTTATTGATTCAACTTTTACTTAATTGTGACTGATTTCTGAACTGTTAACACTGCTTTTCAAATTTTTTCCTTTTGTTTTTCTGAGTTGTGCCTTTGTTGAGGTGTAAAATTTTATGTTTACCAACAGCTTGCAGGAAGAAATTTGTCTGTTTTTGCTATAGGAACAAATTCCGGTTTAGTGTCAGACTGTCAACTTCAGAAAGTTCTGAATCCTTACTTATGCGAGAGCAGAAGGTGAATCCTAGCTTAGATCGGCTTCCAGCGGGATTGATTTTTGCAGAAAGCGACAAGGTTAACAAAATGGCTGCTCCATATGAGACCAGCCTTTTCTCGAGCTCATTCTCCGACATATTTAGTAGGAAGTGTAAGTTTTCTTTAGTTTTACTGCTTATCGGCATCCACATTATATTTATTGGTGATACATCATGTAGTTTAACTTATATGTTGACTCATTATAGAAGTCATTGATATCTGTATTCTTCTTATTGGCTGTATTTTTCCTCGGTGTATGCTCACCCAGTATTATATCCCTGTTTTCATGTGGATTTTTTTTCCCCTTGTAGTGAGATTATCTTCAAACATTACTCCATATGGCCATTCAGTTAATACTGTAGTCTCTCACTTCGAGGAAGAGGCACCTTTTGAATCTCTTGAAGAACTTGAGGCCCAAACCATTGGGAATCTTCTCCCCAGTGATGATGACTTGTTTTCTGGAGTTATTGATGGGCTTGACTATGCTGCCCAACTTAGTGGAGATGATACGGATGAAGTGGACTTTTTTAGCAGTGTTGGAGGGATGGATATGGATGATGATGGTTCTGCAGCACACAAAAGATCTGAAATTTCTGGGGGGCTTTCTAATGGTGAGCTTGGGATGTGTAATGATACGTTGGTTGGGGAACACCCTCATGGCAAATACCTTTCTAGAACACTGTTCGTGAGAAACATAAATAGCAATGTCGAAGATTCTGAGCTAAGGGTCCTATTTGAGGTCTGTGCTTGGATATTTTTGTTGGTGTTTTTTTTTTTTTAACTTAGAGCTTTATATCTTAATGTGTGATGATCCATTTTATTTTATTACATTGTTTAAATGTGCAGCGATATGGAGATATCCGCACTCTTTATACAGCCTGTAAACATCGAGGTTTTGTTATGGTCTCCTATTATGACATTAGAGCTGCCAGTAATGCAATGAAAACCCTCCAGAATAAACTGATGAGGTGTAGGAAACTTGACATTCATTACTCAATTCCAAAGGTATGTTTTGTGTATGATTGTGCTCTTGTTCATAGTTTTTATTAGGAAGTCATTGATATTGTTAGGATTATTTTCGCTATTGTTTAGTCTGTCGTGAGAATTTAGTAGGTCATTCTGTATTGTTGTGATATCTGCATAAATTTTGATTGATGAGTTCATGTCTTGCTGTTTATATTTATTATCAGGTCAACCCTTCTGAAAAGGATGTAAATCAGGGCACTCTTCTTGTCTTCAACCTTGATTCTTCTGTTTCGAATGAGGATCTTCATCAGATTTTTGGTGTTTATGGAGAAATCAAGGAGGTAAATCTGTATTTCTGTTGTTGGTTGTTTAGCTGAATAGAAATAAAGGAGTTAATTTATGCTTGCTTCTGCCGACAGATCTGTGAAACACCACACAGAAGTCATCACATATTTATTGAATATTATGACATCAGAGCTGCAGAGGCAGCTCTTCGGGAATTGAACATGAGTGACATTGCAGGCAAGAGGATCAAGCTTGAACCATACCGGCCTGGGGGATCGAAACGATGGTACTGTCCAAGCATATCTCCTCCTTTAATGCTTGTTAAATTCATTATCACTTTGTACCTAGATTTCACTGAAATGTTTGTCTGACTTGGATAATCAACACAGAAACCTAATGCTTTTTATACATTTGTTGCAAAAAAATTTTAAGAGCATTAGTTTTATGCCGAATACCTGACATAATTATACATATATGTAGCATGAATACATGCAAATTGAAGTCTATGTTATGTCAGTCATGTTGCTATTATTAATTTATTTGACTAATTGCTACTGTATAATTTTTGGTGAGTTTTTATTTTGGAGTTAACTGTGTTTTACATGCTTGCTAAATTTGCTCATTCTTTTGGTTGCAGTTTCATGCAACAGTTTTCTTCAGAGCTGGAGCAAGATGACTTTGGCACTTATCTGCAGCAGAGTAGCCCTTCTAACAAGTCAATGAATGATTTTTCTGGTATGATCATGGCTGGTAAAATATTGTTATCTCTAAATTTCATTGACACAATGGTGTATATGTGTTTTTTCACGAGCATTATTGATGGTAGCAGGGGCACATCTTTCAATTTCATCTAGTAGCTTGGATAATGGAACTGTTTCGGGCATACACTCTGCAACACAAACCTCGTTTCTGGAATCTCCTTTTCATCAGGGGATATCTTCTAGTGTTCCTAACAGTTTGTCTTCTCTGGTGAGAATGGAATCAATTGGCATTCAATCTAGCCATGCTGAGTCTGGTCCCTTACAGGGTCAGTTAAAATTCGATATCCAAAGCACACAAACCTTTCATCCCCATTCACTTCCAGAGTATCATGATGGTTTAGCTAACGGTGTTCACTGCAATTCTCCGGGGCGTGTGACTGCAAATGTCAATATTAAACCACCGGAAATAATTGATAACAGGCAGTTCACAAGAGTCGGCTCAAATGGGTGCTCCATCGGGTTTAATGAAGGTGGTAAGTGCCATGGGATCACTTGGTGTGGTTTGTTTTATTGTGTTTTTGTTTCCTGCCCTGGTTGGTGGAGCCATTCGGGTCCAGTATTAGTACTTTTAAGATCTATTTAGACCCAAAATTATGTAGAAACGATACGCATTAGAGGTGAAATTGACTTGTGATAATTAAGTTTCTGACTGCCTTAGCATCCTTAATCACTAATTTGTGAAGATATCGGAATGGTTCAGAATAGAGTTGAGAGGCTTGATTGTAATTATTTCATTAAAAGAAACTTCTAACCTTAAAATTGCTTTCTCGTGTGTGAAGCTCCATGTTTGAGCAGGTGCCTGCATATTAGGAATTATTTTTTTATGTACAGTGCCTAGTACTCAGTCATTACCATTTTGCACTTCAGTTTTTTCAAATGATATAGTGATTTCTTAAGTTGACTGGTGATCTAACATGCACTCAATTAAGCTATAGTGAAGTTTAGCCATTTGCAACTACTTGCATGAATAACCTTTTGTTATGTCAATTTATTTGGTTTATTCTCTTTTCCTCAGTTTTTGGATCTGCTGGTAGTGGGAGCTCTTCTCTTCCTGGACATCATTATAATTGGAGTAACTCTTACTGCGCCCAGCCTTCAGGCATGATGTGGCCAAACTCATCATCGATGGTCAGTGGATTTGGTAATGCTTATTCTCCAGCACGACTTCCTGGACTTCCTAGAGCACCATCTCATATGGTTAACACTGTTTTACCAATTGGCAACCACCATGTGGGATCAGCACCAACTGTCAATCCTTCTCTGTGGGACAGGCGACATGCCTATGCTGCTGAATCTCCTGATGCATCTGGTTTCCATCCGGGTTCCCTCGGGAGTATGAGAGTTGCTAGTAACTCACTGCACTCTATGGATTTTGTTTCTCATAACATTTTTCCACATGTCAGTGGGAATTGTGTGGATATGCCAATACCCTCAAAAAATGTAGGGTTTCAAACCCTTCATCAGAGGTCTATGATGTTAGCTGGCAGAGGCCAAATGATTCCCATGGTCAATTCATTTGATCCTCCTAATGAACGTGCTAGAAGCCGAAGAAATGAAGGCGGTGTTAATCAGGCTGACAAGAAACAGTATGAACTTGATATTGATCATATACTGCGTGGGGATGACAACCGGACAACACTTATGATAAAGAACATTCCTAACAAGTATGTTGCTCCTCCCTTAACTCTTGGGACAGTAATTCCGTTAGTTAAATGGTAGTTACGGTAATTAGGATATAACATTGCTTTGTCATCATTTTGCTCTGCCATCATTTTGTGTGAAATTAACTTGGATTACATTAGCTGGCTATAGATAACTTATGGAATTGAGGTCTAGTAACACCAGTTATTGCTCATTGTTCTGTGTGTTGAGGATGATTATTTGCCGGATAAAGAAGAAAGTGCTTGAAATGGAAAGGAAAAGTCTCACATGAAGTTGCATAACACTAAAACTTGCTCATTTTTAACATTTGTTGAAGATTATTTTAAATAGATTAAAAACCGAACTATATGAGGAAATTTGGCACTGCAAATTGCAGATGCACAAGCACAGGTGATAATGCACTTTTACATGTGAACATTCGCTGGCATTGCAGAAGCACAAGTATGGTGCTTTCCATCTGTGCTTAAGCATTTATGCTACTATTCTAAGGCTAATAGCTTGATATCTTCAGTTCCTGGATGTAAATCTGCGAAGGTCTCCTCTTGTGCATTAAACACCATTTGTGTAATTTGTGAGAGTTTAGGGTGGGCGAGTGATCATATCCATAAAGTTGCTTCCAGTTGAGACCATTGTTGCAAAATGAATTGATCATGTGCTGGTTTAAATCATTCAAATTTAAGCTGCGTTAGGTCTAGTGGAACTGTGCTACAGATTGCAACCCTTCAAGTGATTCTTTGTGCTAGACTGTCATAGGAAATGCCCCATAATTCATCTCTTTGCCATTTTCTTTCAAACAAGGAATGTTTTTTAAATTCATATTTGTCATTTTGCTTCCTTGTACGATGATTCTAACATTATCATGGTGGTAATTTCAGGTATACCTCAAAGATGCTCTTGGCTGCAATTGATGAACGCCATAAAGGAACATATGACTTCATATATCTTCCTATTGATTTTAAGGCAAGTGCTTATTCAGAAAATGCCCTTTAATTTTGTGGATGGGACTCGGGAGATGGGGCCTGGAAAAGTGAACTTGCCATGTTATTGTATTCTGAAAACCGCATCACTTATTTATTTGGCCTTCATATTGTTGCAGAACAAATGCAATGTGGGGTATGCATTTATCAACATGACGGATCCCAGCCAGATAATTCCATTCTATCAGGTTTGCTTTCTGAATCAGAAACCTTGCTTAAAATTGTAAAAGTTCGTCATAAACCTCCCTTAATATCATTTATGAAGACTAAAAACTAAACGAAATTGCAACTCTTGTAGTCATTCAATGGAAAGAAGTGGGAGAAGTTCAACAGCGAAAAGGTGGCATCCCTAGCATATGCTCGCATTCAAGGTAAATCTGCTCTCATTGCACATTTCCAGAATTCAAGCTTGATGAATGAGGATAAGCGATGCCGACCTATACTCTTCAACACTGATGGCCCCAATGCTGGAGATCAGGTATGAAATTGGTGTGGTACAGTAATCAAAAGTTCTTTTTATGGTGATGATATGAATAAAGAAAATCTCATAATGACCTTTTGTTTTTTCAAATTTCTAGGTGCCATTTCCAATGGGTGTCAATGTTAGAACTCGTCCTGGGAAGGCTCGTACCATCAACCATGATGACAACCATAATGGAAGCCCACTGAATTTTGCAAGTGGAGAGGATTCTTCAAAAGGAGACAGTTTTTCAGGTTCTAAGTCAGACTAAACAAGTTTACTTACCCTTTCGCGCGCTAACCTTATAGGACTGAACTATTGCAACCCGTGTTAACCCCAAATCTTGATGACTTATACTGGGGTGACACGAACAAGAAACTGAGAAAAATACCTCTTTTTTCCTACATTTATAAAGCCTCTGAAAAATTTCGAGAAATATTGCTTAGCCAAATCTGAGTGATTTTCTGTTTCTCGTTTTTCTTTACATATAATTTCCGAAAATGATTAGTAAACAGAGCATGCATGGAGCTTCAAAATTTTGGCTGTTCGTACCAGTGCAGTGTAAAAATACAAAAAAATAAAATAAAAATGTAAATGTATAGGAATGGCTGAGTAATAGCGTGGAGTTTTTCGCAGTAGCCAGAGGGGGCTTTTCTGCTAATACCTTTTGGCATTCTTTTTTCCGATTCTATTTGTTTTTATTTCTCTATTTTTTTTTGTCCGGGGTTGCCCCCATGCCCGTCTGTAATTGTTGAAAGAAAAAAGAATGTGATTAGAGGTCCTGAAAATTTTTGAAACAAAGAACTAATGATTTAAGTATCAGTCGTGACTCTCACTCTTCTTTTGTAGTTTGCAAGGTAACATGGACACGTTTTCGTTTAACTTGTGTAGTCTTCACTGAGCTAATTTCATTATCTAGTTCAACAAGATTGCTGAGATTTAATGATTCTGCTGAGCTAGCTTCAGTAACCAGTGTAACAAGATTGGCTTATAGAATGAATCGTTTGATCTACCACACTGCTTGTTTAATTTATTGGCTCTAAATCAGATAGGATGTAATCTGTTGATTTTTTTTTTAAATATCTATTTTGATCAATGAAAACATCCCACCAAAACTTGAACTGTTTTCCATAGATTTTAACGAAATATCTTCTTCCAATTCTTCCATCCAAGAAGACACAAACGAGTTTTCTCCTACCTTTGTGTACGAGTAGACAGGATTGCATTCAAGTGTATATATGCAGTCTAATGGCTATCAGATTCGATAACATTATTGCATCATTAAGTTTGCTAATAATCAATCAAAATACTTATTATCACAATTGTGGATTTAATACACAACCCTGTAGAAAGAAACGAACAGAAAATAAAATAAAAGTAAAGAAATCAAATCGGATTTGAATCTAAGTTTGCATTGTGAAATCAACAGTTCTATTTTCAATCATTCAATTTCACATGAACAACAGGTGAGGACATGCTCATCTGATGCAATGCTAAAGAAAAAGTTACAACTGTGTTAGGTTATGTCCCCTCACACAGGTCAAAAGCATGTAGACAGTTTTGAAACCATATAAGTTACTGCCCGAAATGATGAGCTTAGCCCCTTTTGTCCAGTCAGCGATAAACTACTTTGCGAGCACCAAGCCAGCACACTGTCAACATTCTGCAAAAAATAATACATGAAAGGGGTAAAAACTCACTGAATTATTAAACCTCCATTGCCCTCCAAGAAGAGCCACAAGAAATCCATCAACAATGTCCTACCACTAAAAAAGTTGTCATGGACTGTGTGTGTTATCAATAAGAATGGGCTACATCACGGCATAGAGGCTGTTTGCACATAAAAAAACATGAGTTTTAATCACTGATGTGTTTCACTATGATGGTGGCACCACAAGAACCAGATTGAGCATCATTATTAGCGTCATAGTCAACTGTGAAGCAGCTAAAGATCACAGAAGTAGATGAATGAATTGGTATTTAATCAAGATAAGCCACCAAAGCAAACAGCTCTTATGGTATGCCTGTGATGAAGTCGGGCTTGGATGGGTTACAAATTGTTCTCAATAAGAGAAGTAAGGTTGCACCATTTACTTGTGATTCAAAAGAAAACAAGGCCAAACCAACTTACCAGAACCAGCACTTGCTTTTACTTTTGGGTAGAGAATGTCATAGTGGCCTGGACGATACAACAAGGTAATATAAGGCTGAATGCTATCACTTGTAGAATTTGAAAGATTGCTGGCAGTTGGAATGAAATCATGATGATTTACGCTGACACCACCAGTATCACATGAGCTGCGGTCAAGGTATACAACACGGATTGGCACACCTAATGCATCTGAGAGGGCAGTAATGTGTACATGGTCACTCTCTTCACCCATTGGTTCCACTGCCGACTTGCAAAACTATATCAAAAGGAGTGTGTCCGTAAGGGAATACTAAAAGCCGAATTTGAAATCACGAAGCTCCAAGCCATTTAACATAACCATAAAATCTCAATCCTAATTGACTGGGGTTCATATCTCCCTACAATATTAACTTACATAATGAAGATGCATTTTAGTATTAGTAAAGATTAATATGACCCTACTTGTACAGCAAAACATAGAATAGCACAATACTAAACTTAAGAAAGTCTAGAATTGATGCATAGAGACAACTGTTGTAATGTACGATATTGCAATCTCTCCTGAATCCAGTTTTGAGTTTTATAACACAAGTATAACACCTACGTAATGTTTTTAATACCTTCTTGCCACAAGAATATAATAAAGAATGAAGGAAATACAGAAATTATGTAAACCTGTTCCAGAGTTCCATTTGTTAATCCCATGACAAAGGGTTCAAAAAACTCTCTGCGTCTTTGAATTTCACCAGAGGTAACAAATCTGAAAAACATTACAACTGACCAACCAATTTTGTTAGGGGATAACAAAATGGAATTGTAGTACGATATATTTCAAGTTACATAATATGACTCACCATAATCAGATACTGACTGATCTCTACTCCTAATTATAAGTTCATCGTGACTGAGGAAAGGAGAAAAATTGGAAAAATCATGTTAATTGAATTTGCAAATAGAATCATTTGATTTTCTTTTTAAAAGACAACTCTAAATATTAGCACATGTTACACTATGTCAGTTCAAGATTTTCAAATTATCAACAGACATGCCATAGTATAAAGATGAAACTCAAAGATTCAAACCGAAGAGCAATATTTTGCATGCAGAATTGTCAACATAAGTGATTAGATGAAGCAATATAGTTCCAAACCTTATGGACAATTCGTTTCCTTGAAGAACGCTCTCCAGCTGGTCAAGAAATAACTGCAAAATATTGAGCAAGAATTAGTTGCAGGGCATCACTTTCTAAGAAAAGTGAAAATTGACCAGAAGCAAGCGTTGCTAGAGACATCAGAGTAACCAAATCACAAAAAGATAACCAAATCACAATTGAGACTTAACTTTTTCGTCTCCAAATTCAAATGAAGATTAACAATATTTTTCCATATCAAAATGAGAGAAAAACAGGCATTGAAATAAAAGGGGTTGATAAACCCTTAGTCCCAAATACCAACAACATAAAAGAGTAAATGAGAGGAAAGCTGCCAAAAGAGGCCAACTTAATATTTACACCAACCAAACCAAGATCAATGACTAACATGGCAACTTTTAAAAACAAATTGGTTCGATATGCTAATGTAGCAAAAACCTAATATTTGGTCAGTTTCACCAGCATTTAACACAATTGTAAGTGCCATTACATTCAATAATTGGGAAAAAAAAAAAAAAACCTAGTGTTTAAAAAGCAAATACCAACAAATAGGTTTTACCGCAAAAAAATCCTCAAAAGTAAAGTCTGTATAACCCAAGCTCTGAAGCGTTTTTCTACATTCTTCAACTTTAGATCTGATACGATCAACTTCTGCTCGGTCTTGGGAGTCCAAAATGTGCTCCTGTTTCGGCATCCACAACGTTTTAAAAAGCTATAATTTCTTGGCATATATTAACAAAAACCTCAAAAACAAATACAAAACATATATATATACATATTTATTGAAATGACATGAGTATATAAGATGTAAAGGTTTAACACATACAAGATAGGAAAACATAAAACTTCGAAAGAAGCAGTTCCCATCTCCTCGTGTACGCCTGATTGCAGCATATTGTTCACCAAGTATCTTCAAAAAAGACAATAATCAGTTTCCAAAATAATAAGCTTTACCAACAACAACGCACAAGGCACAAAATACAATGAAAAACCTTGATTTTCTCCAACAAGATGGCGCTGCCGGATTGATACTCAGCTTCTAACGCAGAGATGGGCTCCTGAGAAAAATACATGATCATATATAATAGCACATCATTACCCCGAACAACTCATCACCAACTCCAAACAATCAAACAATACAAAACTTGCGCAGGCAAAAGTACCCAACATAGGTTCAAATACACAAATTGTTGAACAATTCACTTCAGTCAAGAAAATTTCAAGTCTTGCAATCATGAAACAGCCCTTAATACGTACCCAAACCACAAAAACAAAATTCTAAAACTAAACACACATTAAATCTTCAAAATTCAGTTATATATACACTAACCTCAAACAATCAGAGACAAACATCCCACATAAGTCATACAATGAGGCAAAAGGAAAACCAATCTCACCTTGTCAGCAACAAAAGGGATCTTCTCAGCTTCTTCCGCCGAAATATGCGATTTTTGCTGCAAAATATCTTCATCACCAAAACTCCCCCAGTCTTCAAACTCACATGACGCCGCCACCGCCGCAGCAGCAGCCCCATCAGCACCACCACACTCTTCCTGATTCTGCATCCTCCTAACACAAAATCATATATATACATATACATACATCCAGAGTTCATCATCCATCACAAAACAACCGAAAAAACACAAACAGACAAGAAACCAAATTCTAACAGCAAAAAGTCTCATCAAACGACAAACGAAAAAGGGTCCAGATACAAGAATGTGTACCTGCAGGTGGGTATTGAATAAATTTAGAACCTTTGCTACTTGTTAGATGTGAATTGTAACGAGAGTGAAAGTGGTGTTTGGTGTGATCTCTGAAAGCAGAAGGGGGTTTTTCTCGTATTTCATGACTTCTTATTTTATTTCTGGAATATTTCCAAAATGCCCCTGAACTTTGACTATTTTATGAAACAATTAAAAAACAATCTTCGCCGTCCATTTTCTCATCACCACTCCCTATAAATATAACTTCTCCACTCTCTCACTCAAAGTGGTGAGTTTTTATTCCGCAAAAATTTCCCCATCTGGCGCTGCTCTCTCTTCATGTAAATCAAGGTAAACATTTTCTCTTTTTAAACGAATTACTCTCGCTTTTGTTTTCACAAATTCTTGTTTTGTAAATTATCTATGAATTCTCATTTCTTGATTTTCAATGCATATTTTTGTTGTTATACTTGTTTTTTTTTTTTTCTTTTTTTTGGTTTGTTGGAAGCACATGAATTTTAATTTTTGTTTTGGTCTTCTTTGAATCCGTTTGAGAGACGGCGTTGTTTAGTGTGTGGAGCATTGTGATTGTGAATGTATTGTGGAATCAACAAGCCTTGTTGGGTTGGTATGGTTTAGTTATTTTGTTAATGAAAATTTGGTTGTTTTAATGAAAACTATGATTTTTTTTTCTTCGTTTAGATACATTTGATTTAGATTGTAGTTTATTGGGATTATGAGTAGATTATTCAATTTGGGGTGTGCATTTTCAACTTGAAGTGTACCATCACCAAGGTGATACATTGGATTTATCTCGTTTGTAGTATGGTCAAAAACAGTTTAACGTTTCTAAAATATTGGAAGTTGAACTTGAATCCCTTGTAAAATGACGTGATTGTACTAGTTAAATTGGCCAGTATTCACGTCTTTATGTTGTACACTTGCATTGACTTAATATGAAAACGTTTTTGATGTCCCTTCTGCTGTGAGCTAATATAGGTATATTTAGGTGTTATCAACATAAAAGAACCTTGCTAAATTGATAAAGCTTGTTAAACTGTTTAGAAGCCTTCTATATACGGAGATTGTTGATGAAAAATAAGTCAGAAGAGTTTAGCTATATTATGAGAGATTATAAAAACTGTTGCTCATTTTTAATTTTCTTTTAGGTTGGATACTTGTAGTAAAATATAAAATAAAACAACTTACACAATTGTGTTACAAGTGCTAGGCCATGAAGAAAAGAGGAAAGAAGAAGAAAGATCAGGGATCAATTGCAAATAGCCCAAATAAGAAGATAAAAAAAAGATCTAAAAAGGATAAGAAAAAGTCAAAATTGGATGTTGCTTCTGCATCTGTTGAGGAACCCCCGTCCACAATGGTGCTTGTTCCAGTTGTCACTCCAGGTGTTGTTGCAACAACCTCTATTGTTGCTCATGACAATGAAGCTAAACAAGTAAACAAGGAAGAGAAGGAGAAGGAAAATTTAGAACTAACTCCTGGGTTTATCTTCATGTGTAATGGTACAACAAAACCTGAATGCTATATAAATCGTGTTTTTGGGCTACCAAAGGGACAAGTAGAACTTGTAAAGAAAATCAATCCTGGTGCAAAACTATTTTTATATGATTTTGACTTGAAGCTCCTCTATGGTGTGTACGAGGCAACATCAAATGGAGAGTTGGGTTTTGAACCAACTGCTTTCAATGGTAGATTTCCTGCACAGGTAGCGATACTTTCTCATTAGAATGTTTGGATACCATGCATGTTAAAATGGTGAAATATTGAATTTGATATCATGTCTAGTGTATTGGTTTATCGAGCTTTTAATTTGTGTTTTAGCTTTAGAGCAAACTTGCAGACTTTAAATTTTCATTTTGTTTGAATGTTTTTCAAGTTTTGTTTATTAAACTAGAGTAAGGTCAGGCTGATTTTGCAACAAATAGTTGAGTGAGATTTGCCTTATATTTTTGATACCTAAATTTCCCTTATTTATTTATTTATTTTTTTTAAATAAGTTTTATGGGAACCACCATAGGACCCTACAGCCTTGGTGGTCAAGAAACTTGTGAGGTATCATATATCTAAGTGAGGCAGCATCAATGAGACTGGTACTCATGAACTCTAAATAAGTTACAAAGATTTTTCTACTATTAACCCGTCTTTGGGGTTTCATGTATATACGTGTATGATGCATATCCGGTACATACATAGACAGTGGAATTGTAGCATATGCTAATTCAGTCATCCATACTTTAGAGTTATTCTTTGGTTTTAATGTGTATGCCTGTCTGCTCGTTTCAAGTAAACCTAGCCTTTTACCTCACTTCTTTTGCACTTGGTTTCTGATTGGATTAGGTGAGGTTTAAAATTTTTAAGGAGTGCTTGCCCCTTACCGAGAAGGCTTTCAAACACACTATCAAAGATAACTACCACGGTTCCAAGTTCAGACAAGATTTGACTAGTGAACAGGTAACATCCCAATTTACAGTATTTTGCTCTCCCCTGCGTGTGCTTTAAAATTATCTTTCTTATATGTAATCTAATTTTCAGATATCTTCATCTGTTTGCTTGGTGCTTTCTAATGTAGGTGAAGACTTTGATTTCTTTGTTCCGCCCCATTAGTGCACCTGCCTCTGTGACAGCTGCTCCCTCTTTGTCTAATGTGGTTACACAACATACATATCCAGTTCCAGTTATTGAGGAGAGGTTTCAACTACCAGGAAGGCTACCTCCTGCATATGACTCATATTTACCTAGTGTATTGTAATGCCTTGCCACCCTGTATTTCTCAATCTGAACAGGTGATTACACGCTTCCCATATGACCAACAACAATCAGAAACATATGTGGGACATGGGCATCCTTGTTTAGACCCTCTACACATCATTCAACAGGCATGGGAAGCATATATGGGACGTGGGCAAACTTTTTTAGGCCCCCAACATATCATTCAGCAGGCATTAGAAACATATGTGGGACATGGGCAACTTTCTTTAGACCCTCGACATATCATTCAGCAGGCATTGGGAAAATATGTGGGACATGGGCAACTTTCTTTAGACCCTCGACATATCATTCAGCAGGCATTAGAAACATATGTGGGACATGGGCAACTTTCTTTAGACCCTCAACATATGGTTCAGCAGGCATCCGGAACATATGTGAGACCTGGTCAACCTCCTAAAGACCCTCAACTTATCGTTCAGCAGGCTGTGCTTCCTCATTTTATTGAATCATATTATTCGATGGGAGCACATCAACTGTACTTGCCAGAGAAATCTTCCCTGTCTGCTCAGGATACGTATGGAAGGTACCTTTCCCTGTATTTTCATCACCTGTTTTACGTCAGTGCATTTTCTTCTGATATTTTATCTTTCAAGTAGCTGCATTTGGCTTTTAGGACATCAACTTTTATAAGATCTTTTAAATTAAGTATGTTAAAATTTGAAAATACTAGTTGCCAACTGAAAATTACTAATAGTTAACTATTGTGGTTGTAGAGTTTATATTAACAATTTCCATTAAAATGCAAAATTATCTATGTCACTTATACTTTTAGCAGTGAGCACTGCTGTCATAAACACTTGCTGCTATCATCAACCTTGTTCACGAGTACTTACAGAGTTTTGTTGTCCATATTTCTTTCTGAATAGTGTACCTAGCTGAATAAGGCGAAAAAGGTTTTACTATTCACCAATTCACGGATTTATATTGGAGTTTTTAACACATTTTTATTGTTCATGGGGATTGAGTAACAGGATAAAAAGTTTTGGAATGCTCAGAATATGTAATGAGCTCTGATCTGGTACACATGGACTATGTTAGGAATTACAAATTGCTTCCTGCTCGTTATGTGAACTTGTTTGAATGTGTTGATGCAAAAGCTATCCTTCAGCTCTTTTTTGAAACATAATAATTTTTACCATCATTTGCGTGACCATATATATTTCGGGCCAAGGATTTGCTTACCTTATTTGAGACATTCTGTAGTGGGAATGGGGTGGTATTTGAGGGGTTTTTAAGTGTATATCATGTAATCTGAGCTTCTGTCATTCATATTAGTTGTTGGGTTTGTCCAAAAACTGATATGAAGTGATGTTATAGGTGTCTTGTGACTACCACATCATCGTTCATTGTATTAACTCATGACATGCATTGCAGTTGTGATTCACCTTCCACACATTTCGAGATGAGTTTTGAATGAAATCTTTGGGATTAGTAGCATTTCTAATTTGGGATTTAATAAGTTGCTCATACTCCACTGTCTGCATTATTCTTGTAATTGACACTCTCCTCGGTGGTATTGTGGTCGAGTTGGCAAGTTGAGTTTTCTGCTTTGAAGTTTAAATGATATGCTGTGTGCATATTCTAAGATCTGTTCTTACAGGCACATGCCTGCTCAGGAGACAGTTCAAATGGATTGGGTCACTGGATATGTAAGTGAGCAACATTCATCAGGATTGGCAAGGAATAGTCAAAACCTGCCTCTAGCTTTGGCATCACAAGCCGCTTTACAGATGCATGCACAAAGAGACTCATTATCAGCTTACCAACATCATTATCCTGTGACATCCAATGAGAATCTGCACCAGGTATATGCTGTTTCATCAAAACTGGGAACGAACAGAGAAGTTGTTCAGCGTTCGGTGAACATGGTAGACTACTGTAGTCAAAACTTGCCACCAGCTTCTGCCTCACATGTTTGGCTACAAACTCATGAACCAAGAGGCACATTATCGTCTTACCAACCCCATTGTCCCATGCTAACTGGCCAGTCCCTACACCAGGCATTTGCCAACCTTCCTCCAGCATCTGCCTCACATTTTTCGCCACACATACATGCACAAAGTGACTTTTTATCATCTTACCAACCCCATTATCCTGTGACAACCAACAATGACCTTCACCGGCTATATACTGATCCTCTTCAAAGGCCTGTATATGGAAGCTCTAGCTTGGTTGAGGCAAGTGTCACACTCTCTTCCTATCATTCGACTAACTAAATAGGTCAATTGTAGCCACATCATGTTACTTTTTGATCCTGCAGTCTATAGATAAGATTGTAAAGCCATATGAGGCTATGTTATTATATCTAGATGTGCATGCATTCAATAAATTTCTATCATGTGTATATCTTTGAACATAATGTTAGTTGATTAATTTCTAGTAAAATTTTGAGTTCAAAAATAATAGGCAATCATAATAAACATTGAATGACTAATAATTGAAGAAGATTGTAACTCTATAATTTTTTCATAATTTAAGAAGGCTTCTGTCACATTTGTATATCACACGCTCCTCTAATATTTGTATGATTGTAACAATTGGGTCAAATTTTAAAAAGAAGTCAACAAGTTAAGGCTTATGTCATTTGCTAATTAATTAAAAATTTGAAAAATCTAAATTGCTTTTATCATGTGTATAATATATAAAGGATTGAGGATGTAAGCACTCACGTAAGTTGTTTGGCTCTTGACATCATATCATTGATTCTTCACTCTTTGTTAGTTGGTACCATAACATGACCTCTTTTATTCTAAGATCAAACTAATATTATTAAAGATTATATAGGTTGGAAGAATCATTAATGAACTTGTTTTATATTTGAATTGTTTTTTAAAATAAAGAAGCAATGGAGGTGATAGCTTAACAACTAGAAGTTCTTGGTACAGTTTCTCTAGACCAATATTTGGTCAATAGGTGATGATGGCTTGTACTAAAATAAATAATCATAGAATGAACACTAGAAATAGGAGAGAAATGTATGCTTATTATTAATGGTTGTGGCTCCTGACCTGACACTCTGAAAAAACCCTTTTGATTTACTATTTGGATCATCTTGTAATTAGAATTTTATTCAAATTTGATTATATTATTATGTATAGTGTGATTAATATTAATAATATTATTATTTTTTATTAATGTATGGTTTGGACCTATTTTTTCTACCAGACTATAGCTATAGACAAGACTTATGTTTGTTATAAATAAAAACAAAAGTTTTATTTAATAATAATTAAATAATATAGGGGATGATCAATGGGTGTGGTCAACTACTTTGTTGTTCAACATTTGGAAAGCAGTCAAATAAATGCCATCGGTCTTTGTTTCTCTTAGAAAAAAAAAAAGATTCTTTTAATATCGATAATTCATTGAATGCAATGTTAAAAAAATAAAATAAAATAATTCATTGAATGTAAATGTCTTTATTATTTTACAAAAAAGTTGAGTACAAATTTTGATATCCTCACATTATATAAGCTTACTAATTACTTAACATGTGTAAGCGAAATAGATTTTTACATTGTTTTTATAGTGTTATATTTATATTCATAATAAAGAATAATAAAGAAAACTTGACCATTAAATATGGGTTACTAGTGGGTTAGCACAACTTCTTCCATAATCAAATTAATATATAACAAAAATGTGAATCAGATTTTTTTAAAAGAAAAAAAGAATGCATTTTGTGAGAATTTTCTGTCATCATCATACAAGTGCAATAAAGAATTAAAAACACTATAGGAGAAATTCTAACCTCTGGGCGACCCTCCATTTATTTTTAGAAATTATTTATTTATTTATAACATAATAATTATTGTTATATTGACCAAGTATATGGTGAATAATTCAAAATCTTAAGGTAGAGACAAATTTTCCTGGTCCAATTATATGTTGACATAAGTATATGAACCTATGATCCATGAAGATAGGTTAATTACACCATACTCTGATTGAAAGATGTACGAATATGACTGTCGATCAAAATTTGATTAGGATTTTAATTGCGAAAAAATTAATTTTATCAAGGGGGTTAGTATAGTATTTGTATGTAAATGCATTTGAGGCCAACATATAGTTCAAATCTTTCAAACACATTTTACCTGCAAAATTTAAATGCATTTAATTACCAACTACTTTAAATCATCCAAAATAATTTGTGATGGACAAGGATTCTTTTACTGATATAAGCATGTATTTAAACTTACAAGGCTTGTAAGTACATATAGTTAATGTTAAGAAAATAAGAAAGGAACAAATTATCTTGATCACATACAGGTATTAGTAATCATATATAGATTCATAATCTTGTATGTGTTGCAACAACACTCGAATTAAACTCAACAAAATACATTACAGTTGAAGAGTAGTCAAAATTTTAAACTACAATTAGGTCTAGAATCAACGCATGCATACAGTCCACTTCAACATATACGATAGAATAGCACTAAGCCTATCACGTGCCTGGTATATATTCTATAAATTAATTAGTTTGAATTTTTTACCGATCTAAACTCTTATATCAGGAAGTATTGAAGATCTTATGATATATAAACATTATTACTAATATGTAGGCTTTTTTTTTTTTTTTTTTCTGGATTCTTGATGGTTAAAATATGTGCAAATAAAAGTAGAAGTTCAAATTTCACATACTTGGTTAGGAAATACTCAAAGACATGTGGGAGCATGAAGGACTTCTTTTGTCTATGAAGGCAAAACATTTGTAACAAGCCCACATGAAAGAACACATAAATGCATCCCAACAAGCTTCTTCTGTTAGTATATATTTTCTTTTACAAAACACTTCTCAGTTCTTTCAATGGCACATGCATATGCAGACAAGTTCATCTCTCTATACATAAATTATAAGAAAATCTGTCTATATGTCTATATATATGTGAGCTAGATTGGTTCATAAATAATTAATGAAAGAGGAAGGGTAAATAGATATGTGCAGGAAGAGAAACATAGTATTTTATAGTAAACGACATCAGTGAAAAATGGAAAGATCTTAAACTAAATATTTTTGATATGGACAGTTGAATTTGTATGTTTATGACTTTTGTTCAGGTTCCTACAAGAACCAAACAATCTTCTGCAGCTGATTAGTCGATTTTTTTTTGCAAGCTGAACCTGAAAATTTTCCACAAAGACCTTCTTGAGAGTGGATGGAAGTTTTTAAACAAACGGTACTCCAAAGATCAAGCCAGCTAGTGAAAAATCCCGGATTAATTATTTACTTATTTATGGAATTAGTATAGCATCTTGCATTTACTAATCAGAAATGAAGTAAAAAAGAAAATTAAAACTCGATTCTTAAGATGAGAGAAGAGAATTATCTTTTTTATGAAAACTTGATTCTTAATGTATATATGAGATGTACATAAATAATTGTAAATATTAAAATTTATAATTCAAAAATTTAAATTACTTTTTAGTGATAGGATTTTCAATTAATAGACACACCATAAATGAATTTTTTTTAAATGTGTAGTCATCAAACATTGAACCATTGACGATAAGGTTTGGATAATAGTGATGCTAAAAGTTGAGATGAATTACTCAAAAAGAAAAAAAGAAGTTCGAGATGAATTGAATATGTATGGTTTAGTCAACAGAGTAATTAAGGATCTGAATCTAATTGGTTGCAAGATCCTAGCCACAAATTGATGAGGCATGAAGAGGAACGATATGGTTAGTTTGTAGCCATCAATTGGTGAAGTAATTAAAAAAATAATTCATGATAATGTTTGATGTAGATGTATTTACATGTGGCTGGTTTGTCTGTTGTTGGCATGTACATGTGCACAAAATCCTCTCACTGAACAAATCCATAGGTGCTGACTGGGGAGATCTCTATTAATATTCGAACTTGATTTGTCTTTTTACGTGTAGGTGATCTTCACACATTCTCATGTTTGAAGATTTTTAATTTGTGGACCACACCAAATTGGCATTAATTACCAAAGATTATTACAAGAAAACATGCTCCTAACAGTTCTCTCAACCATGCTTTGTACTAAAATTGTCTACCTTCTAATGGTACAATATTAATATAAAAGACTTCAGTTAGATTGGTTGTACACTCCCACTTTTTATGAGAAAAATTTGAAGACTTATTTTGTTCACTATAAATAGAAGTGCAGAGAGACATTTCATGCATTATATGTAAGTAGTTAATTATATAAGTAAGAATGTTGTTATGAAGGATTTGATTTAGATGAATTTGATAATCCCTTAAATGGTTTGAGAAAATTTGATTGATTTTGACTGAGTATTAGTTACATATGATATTCAAAGGCTCGCATTATCGAGACCTAAAATGTAGGAATATGATGACCATAAATGGTGCGAGGTGGTGGAAACTAACGTTGTCTTTTAATTAGACTTTTCAGTGAAACCATATGGTTCCACATGTAGTTACCAAACAAAATAAGGAAACTATCAAAATCATCTTTGTAGTTTAGTAAAATTTATTTCTTCTTTTGGTGAATGACAAGAAGATTTTGGAAAAGTCCAAAATCAATGTAGTTTTGTGAATTAATAGTGATATTAAAAAAATTAAAATATGATCTCAAGTAATAGAAAACTTACCCCGGCCCCTACACTATTGCAAGAGGGCTCAAATGAGTCTCCCAATTAACATAGGGTAGAGGCTCGTGCTAGCCTCCACCTTCCACTTCCATAGAGAAGTTTGGGCAAGTCTTTACACGTGTTGTGGAGGCTTATGCGAGCTTGAGCAAGCTTCACATGTTTTCCCCATCGCAACCGTCATGTGCACCTCCCCCTCCATCATGAGGCGATCAGATCAAGGCTAGGGATATCCATGAATAATGAATCATTAGTGATATTGGATGGGGAGGTTTGTGTAAGCCTCCACTCAATCAGATATAGAAGGATCTAATTAAGTGACATCTAAGAATCCTTTTTCAAATTTAAAAAAGAGACTCTTAGATTTTTTTTTATTTTTATTTTTATATCCTTTAATTTTTTATTTGTTTGTCACTAAATTACTATATCTCTATTTGGCCATTATCCTCTAATAGAATGTTTGACCAAGAATAGGTTGTAAGAATAAAGCTGATTTCTGGGTTCAAATACATGGTGTGCCTTTAATGTGTATGAACAGGGTAGTAGCCGGAGTATTAGCAAAACACATTAGAGTAATAAGGGGTTTGCCTGATGACCCAAAGGAATACAGAGGTAAATTCCTTAGGGTTAGAGTGTCCATTGACATCACAAAGCCTCTGAGAAGAGGACTACTTATTAATGCTGGTAGATTGCAAGAGACGGTTTGGGCGAACCTAAAATATGAGAGATTGCCTGAGTTTTGTTTTACTTGTGGCCAAATTGGATATAGTAGCAAAGACTTTAGAGACGAAATGGCTAAGGAAGATGCGAAAAATAGGAAGGCATTGTGGTATGATTCTTGGTTGCGAGCATCTTCCCAGGAGAGTAATAGTTGGAAGGAAAATAGTAATGAGAGAAAAGTCTCAACCAGTGAATAAAAAAAAATGTTTGGGGTAGAAAATATAAGTCACATGACAAAGTAGGGGACGAGGATTAGTGGGTCGATGGAAAAATTCTCTATACTTTAGGAGCCTAAAGAATGTGAAAAAAATAAAACTGTTGTAGGTCTAAGTGGGGACAAGGATCCAAAAGGTATTGCTTTGTTGCCCAACTCTTAGGTATTTAATGAGGTGGAGAACCTTTCTAAGACCCCAGCAAAGGTAAAAGCCAGTCCTAAGGAAAACAATCAAAATGCTATTAAATTGATGGTGTCTAACCCGAAGAACCAGGAATCAGAACTACCAGTAGAAGAGCTTTGTAATGAAGTGATGGATAGTGAAATGGGAACAGCGGGCGAGATTCAAATGGAGGTGCAAGGGCAAGCGAATGAAGTCTCATTAGTTCTAGAATCAGAGATGGTAGATATGAACACAAGTTTGATTAAGAAACCCAAGAGGAGATGGAAGAAAGCAGCTAGGGGTATTCCAATAATAGGAAAAATTGGGAGTCCCATAAGCATGATTTTGGTGACAAAACAAGCTATATGGAAAAGCAATAGAAGTAGTAGCGAATCACTAAAATTCTTAAGCAACAACAATAAAAAGAATCAAAAGGTACTTACTCTAAATTCCAAAGGTATAGATATGGGTTTATCAGACCCAAAGGCAATAGTGGCAGGAAAAAGGAAGAAGCTAAACTTCGACGTCAAGCAGGAGGGTTTTGGTAAGAAAAGTAAAGTTTGTTCAAGGGAAAGTGAACGTAACATCTCTGTAACGGTGGAGCTTATGGATCAAGCTCGCCGAACGCCATGATTATCTTAAATTGGAATGTGCGGGGTTTGGAGAATCCTCGTACATTCGCAGCCCTGAAAATGGTGGTTAGGCGTCATTCCCCAAACTTAGTCTTTCTCAGTGAGACTACGCTGTATGTTAGCTTAGACATTTGAATAAATAATTCTTTAGACTTTGAGGGTGAGTTTTTGGTAAGTGATTTGGGTAAGAGTGGAGGTCTAGGTTTGTTTTGGAGAGAAGGGGTTGATGTTACAATTCTTTCCTTCTCTTATGGCCATATTGATGCTAAAATAAGGTTGGAAGATGACTTTAGATGGAGATTTACGAGCTTTTACGGTAATCCAAACCACTCAAAGAGGGTAGATTCTTAGGAGTTAATGAGGAGAATTAGGGTAATAGACAACCTATCGTGGGTGATAGGAGGAGATTTTAACGAGATTTTGAGCAAGAATGAGAAATGGGGAGGGTTAGAAAAATCAGTGCATGAAATGCTAGATTTCAAAAAAGTGGTGGACGATTGTGACCTCACAGATTTAAGGTGTTTGGGCTCTCGTTTTACTTGGAATAATCGTAGGGAAGGTGCCGCAAATGTATAAGAAAGACTTGACAGATTTCTAGCAAATTCTAAATGAAGGGATCTTTATCAAGATGCAAGAGTTGAAAGCCTGAGTTCTAATAGCTCTGATTACAAGCCAATTATTCTCAATTTCAGAAAGGGGTTCAACCATGAAGTTATATCTAACAATAGCTTCAAATTTGAACCTTTCTAGTTTAAGGAGAAGGATTATTTAAGTATTTTCAAGAAAAACTAGGAACAATCAGGTAAGGTCTCATCCCCTGAAGATCTCGTGCTAAATATTTCTTAATATGCTGCAGTTTTATCTAAGTGGAGTAGACAAAAATTCGGATCGCTAAAACAGAAAATCATATCCAAACAAAAGATCATTGAAATGTTGTATAATAAAGTCTTTGAGGAAGGTATGATGAAGGAAATTAGGAAACCTTCTTTTCAAAGATGAACTGTATTGGTACCAAAGGGCTTGAGCAGATTGGTTAGCAGCCGGTGATCGTAATACTAAGTTCTTTCACGCGAGGACGAATGCAAGAAAAAAGAAAAATTTGATAATGAAACTAGTGGAAGAGAATGGGAACGTGGCAACAACTCATGAGAAAAGTGGCACAGTCATTCGTAAGTACTTCCAACATCTCTTCTCTTCGTCCTCTCATTCTTTTCAAGATATTGAAAGAGCTTTAGCTGGATAAATTACCGTCTAAATGATAGATTGAAATATGCCTTATCGAAACCATTTACAGAGGAAGAGATCAAAATGGTTGTTTTCAACTTGGGACCGAATCGAGCTCCTGGCCTAAACGATTTCCAGGTTGTGTTCTACTAGAAAATGTGGGATGTGGTTAGGAAAGAAATCACAGGGGTGTGTTTAAATATCTTAAAAGGGGTTTCCTTCATCAGAACTTTTAATGCCACCAATGTAATCCTGATTCCGAAATACAAGAACCCAGAGAAGTTAAAAGACTTCAGGCCCATAAGTCTAACTTCTATAATCTATAAAATTATTATAAAAGCAATAGCACATTGTATGAAAGTTGTTCTATTTTTTATCTCCTCAAATCATTCTGTTTTTGTACCTATTAAACAGATTTTTGATAATATTTTGGTATCCTTTGAACTTATACATTCCATCAACAGTCGTAGGAAAGGAAAAAGGGGTCTAATGGCAATCAAACTTGATTTCAGTAAAGCCTATAACTGAGTGGAATGGAAATTTTTGGAAGCAATCATGAAGAAAATGGACTTCCCTGATAGTTGGACTAAGCTGGTTATGGAATGCATTTCCACCTCCTCTCTGTCCTTTATCTTGAATGGGTGCAAAGTAGGAGGAATGAAGCCCTTAAGGGGACTCAAACAGGGATACCCGCTATCACCTTATGTATTTTTGCTTTGAGAGGAAGCCTTATCTACTGGTATTAAAAAAGCGGAAAGAAATGGAAGAGGTTTAGGTTTAAAATGTGGTAAAATAGGCCTAACTATCAGTTACATTTTGTTTGCAGATGATAGTATTTTGTTTTGTAGAACATTGACTTCAAATTGCAGATTAATTAAAGAGGTTATTCATGTATATGGGAAAGGGTTGGGGCAACAAATCAATCTAGATAAGTTAGTTATCTGTCTTAGTCCGAATATCCAGTCACACCAGAGAATTGAAATTTAGAACTGCTTGGATATTCAGAACAGAAGCTCTCACTATCGGTATTTAAGCTTACCCTCTCTAATGGGAAGAAATAAGTAAAAACCTTTAATGACATTAAGGAAAAAAGTATGAAATAGGTTGAAAGGCTGGAAAAGTCATCTCTCCTTACAAGGTGGCAAAGAAATCCTCATCAAAGCTGTGATGCAAAGCTATATCAACCTACGTTATGAGCATTTTCCAACTTCTTATAGGTTTATGTAAAGATCTTGACTCCTTGGTGGTTAGTTTTTGGTGGGGAATGAGAGAGGGTAAACGTAAGATTAGTTAGATGAGTTGGGAGAGATTATGTCTACCCAAAGTGCTAGGAGGATTGGGTTTTAGAGACTTATCTCTCTTCAATCAATCCCTGCTCGTGAAGCAGACATGGAGAGTCGCTACTAATCCGAAATCTCTAGTGGCTCGTGTTCTAAAAGTTAAGTACTTTCCAAAATCTAATTTTATGCAGGTGGATTGCAAACAAATGACATCTCATGCTTGGAAGAGCATCCTTTGGGGAAGAGACCTCTTACGTAAAGGTTAGGTGTGGCAAGTGGGCAACGGAAAAAGCATTGATATGTTTAACGATAGACGGATTCCTAGACCAAATTCCTTTAAGGTGGTTTCTCCAAATCCTGGTGTTGTCGTTAAGGTGGAAGAATTGATAGGCCTTGCTAGTAAACAATGGGACGTAAGAAAAATTAATGACTTTCTTCTCCCAATTAATAGAGACTCAATTCTCTCTATTCCTCTCAACTGCCGAAAGGTTCCTGACCACAGACGTTGGTTTTTTGACAAGAATAGTGTGTTTTCTGTGAAGAGTGGGTATAGAGTTGCTGTTGAGTCTCATCTGAGAGATCAATCTACCTCAAGCTCCTTTTCGACAGTCCAAAATTGGTGGTGAATGTTCTAGAACTTAAATATTCCTTCTAAAGTCAAGATTTTTGTTTGGAAAGCTTGCTTGGAAGCCCTCCCAACTAAGGTGAATCTTCTGCGTCGAGAGATCATTTAAGAGGATTGGTGTGACTTGTGCAGGACGAGTCCTGAAAATGGAGCCCATGCTCTTTTTTGGTGTCAGACGACTAGTAAAACCTGGAATTCTTTTGATAAAAACTTCTTCTTTGCTTTGTTCAGACTTGATGATGTGCTTCAGATTTTGTTTAAAATTTGGAGTCTATTTGAACCTAACTTGGTGTCTAAAATTTGTGTGATTTTGTATGGTATTTAGAACAGCCACAACTTTAAGTGTATGCTTCAAAGACCCAAGGACTCGAAATCCATTTCCAATAAAGCCTTAAAGTATTTGAGGGAATTCCAAAACACCAAAGCTGCCTTGGCAGTGTCTTAGAAGCCGAAAGCGGATTCCCTCCTCTCAGGTTGGCATCCTCCTCCTCAAGGAAGGCTAAAGCTTAATACAGATGTGGCCATTCGAGACAACTCTTTGTGGACAGGTCTGGGGGTTACGATTCGTGACCATTCTAGGCAAGTTGTGCTGGCATTGGCCAACCTTGGAAAGGTAAGTTCAACTCAAAAATTGGAGAGCTGTTGGCTCTTCGTGAAAGTCTGTTAGCAGCCTACTTTTTAAACATGTAGATTGATTTTGTGGAGGTTGATGTGTTGAGAGTGATTTCCTTGTTATACGATTCAACTAGCTCTAGAGGGAAAGCTTACTCCCTAATTTCAAATATCAAGGCGTTATGTGAAGCCGTAGGTGTGTATGAGTGTCTTGTCATTCCTAGAAATGAAAATCATTTGGCACATAAACTTACGGTTTTAGTCTTGTCCTGTTTGGAGGCTCTTTATTGGTAGAATGCTGATGTTAATTGTATATTCCCTAATGATTCTGGTTTATAAAAGTTTCTTTATTTCAAATTAAAAAAAAAAAGAGAGAGAGAGAGAGAAAATGGGTTGTAAGCGAATAATAAATCATTAGTGTAATCTCAACATAAGTCATTAATTTGAGGATTTAAGAGTGTTTTGTTCTAAAGACAAAAGTTGAGCTTCTGCCACATGTCCCAAAGTGAGATGGGATGCATGAGAACCACATCCACTAGTGAGTGAACCAAACATGATCTCCATTAACTTTCATCAAATGGTTTCAAAACTCTTAACATTTCGGTGATAAAAACCCTTCCACCAAACCCTATTTTCCTCTTCCATCTCCTCCTTTTCTCTTCCAAAAATCCAAGATAACCAAGATTCTTGGTTTCCCATATCTTAAATCTCTGAAAAACACCAACAAAATCTGCCCAAAAATACCTCTAATCTATATACATATATATACATATATATATATATATTCTCCAGTGTGGCAGCACGCGCACACACACATATATATGATTATAGTATTGTACAAAAATTAAATTATTACATTCCTACAAAGGTTAAAAAAAAGTGGATCGAAGACATGGAAAGCGGCCACTTCCATCGGAAACATCGGAGGAGAAAGAGAAAGAACATGACCAGAACTTGCCACCTGAGTATGCATCTTCCTGGTCTGAAACTGACATGTCTGCCATGGTTTCTGCTCTCTCACAAGTGATTCGTACAACCAGCGATGACCAACAAACCATGGTGCAATCAAGCTCTTTATCATCATCCGGTTCAGATTTATCTGCTGTCAAAGATGAACAAGCAAGTCAAGATCAAGGTATGTAAATATTTGATGTATACATATGCGTGTGTGTGTTTGACTGTTATTACATTCTTTGATCATAGAAAAATTACCAGCATGATTAGTTTCAAGTGCCTACTTTTGTGACGATCCTATGTGAGTGTGACATCCGTTAAGTGTTTTTCCACGAACAACTGTATTAGCTACTGTCACTATAACTTCTCTCGTCTGACCATATATGCATCTTTTTTCTTATTTGGTTCAAAGCTTATGGCTTTCTAATCTTAATGAAGTTTATTAACATCAATGGGGTAGAATTTCTTTTATTGATACATATCTATGAAATGAAATATATACACGCGAAGTTCGACTTGTTTTCAACATATATATAGTTAAATGGACAACAATTGTCAAAGTAATCCAGATTTTGGTTATTGGGATTTGATTGCTTTCAACTAGTATTTTCAAACTAGTTGTCGTGTTCTACCTCTATATTTAGGTTGCTTTCGTTTTCTAGTAATGTTCATACTCATCTTTTCTTGCTAAGATGCACAATGTAAAAATATGAGTCAAAATGTTTTGAGTGTGTTCGTGTTCAAGTTCAATGTATTCTTCTAACTTTGCGTAAAGAACTCTCTTTCTTTCTCTCTCACTTTCTCTCTCTCTCTCTCTCTCTCTTGCTAAAGTTGTTAAATGTCGTACCATGTCTAGGCACCATATTCTTTCATGTATTTTATTTTATTTTTTATTTTTACGTTTTTTGTTGCAATTTTCACTCATTAAACACAAGTTATTCGTTTTTCATGTGTTTTGGTTGATGTCAAATCTCTTCCTTTGGCCAAATAATATAGCTAGCTTTTTTGCTATTCTGTGTTCACCAAATTGATCATAGAGTTTCCATATGTCATCCCATTTTGTTCCTTCTTTGACCATGGACCTTATCTACATAAAAGTTTGTTGACTTAATTTAGTTAATTTCCAAATCTTGAAAAGGACAACCAAGTTTTTGGTTGTGTGTTCACCAAGAACTTAACCTCGAAGTTTCCTGCCTTCTACAACTCTAAAACTTCTCGCTAGTTAGGTTTGTACTTCCTGCTTTGCATCTTGAACAAGACTTTCTTGGTCATCTTACGGCATTATTTTTTAGCTATCCAATCAATTATGTCACAACCGCACTTCTTTGAATTTGAAAATATCTTAATATAGCTTGAAGACTTATTAGCTAAATGATTCAACTTATAAGACTTTTTTTTTTTTTATGCATAAATTTTGAGTTCAAATTTTGTTCCCTTTAGGGTTTAGTGTGATTTTAGTTTACATTTTATGTAATTAAAATAATTAAAGAGTAAACCTGGTTTGAGGCTTCCATTACTTTTAGGATCTAAAATTTTGCAATGTTGGGGAAAAAAAGGAAGTAATTGTTGCCAAAAGTTGATCTACCGAAACTTAAAATGATTCTGATGTTAATATAATGCAATATCATATTAGTTTAGAACATTGCGCCACTAATGCCCCACTAAGTACTAAAAGTTTTTCTTAATCATCGTAATTGCATGGCAAAGCAATAAGAAACATGCTAGACATAGATAGGTAGTGGTGCATGCACCAACAAGTAATGTACTATTTGCTACTTCTTATATATTGTAGGGGCAGCCTAGATCATTCATGTAAGCAATTTATGACATATTAGGTTATTAATATATGTGTTCTAAAAGTATACGTTAATGAAGATGTAAGTTATTAATAATATCTATAAATAAAATATAAAAATTTGTATTTCATCAAACTTTTATTGTTAAAAGTTGTAAATGAGTCTTTCAAAAATTTGAAAAATAGAAAAAAAAAAAAAAGAAGATGTAAATGAGAATAAAAAACCGATAATACTGTAAGAGTTTAGAGGACACGCTTACAAGATCTTTGTTGATAAATTAATGTTTATTTTGATACTTAATTACCATGATCTAATGTCATTTATATACTCAATACTCATAGTATATGTTTCCTATATATCCCGTGTATTTCACTTTCAATGCATCGTGTTTGATCATTTGTGAAGAAAATCCGAAGAGGAGGCATTATAGAGGAGTTAGGCAAAGACCATGGGGCAAATGGGCAGCTGAAATACGTGACCCCAAGAAGGCGGCGCGTGTCTGGCTTGGCACATTTGAGACGGCGGAGGACGCGGCCATGGCATATGATAGGGCGGCTTTGAAGTTCAAAGGCACCAAGGCCAAGCTTAATTTTCCTGAAAGAGTTCAAGGCACTACTGAATTTGTTTATCTAATGGGTGGTGGGGATTCATCAAGCTCCGCCATTCATGGACATCATACAAGGCCACAGCCACCACCATCAATGGCTCCTCCTCCTCCTCCTTCGCTACCACAACATGATGCTTACCAGGATTGGCTTCAATATGCAAAAATACTTTCTAGTACCGATGATGATAGTTTCAATTATTACACTTCTCATTGGTTCAATCAAGACCCTAATTTTGGTTCATCTACAAACACGTGGCAGCAGCAACAACAGCAAGAGTTGATGAGATTTGCACCAAATTTGGATAGCTCGGATTCTAGTTCTCATTTTCAGGATCATGGAAAGGATGTTGATACTAGCAACCCTGACGAATAGTATAAATTTCAGGAATTTGAATCTTCTACTGGTCTTGTGTTAATTGATAAACATCTATAATCATTATTAGCGGAGAATCTTGATTTTAGAGTTTCGTTATGAGAAATCATGGAATACATATTCCTTTTCAAGTATTCCATCATTGAGTGTAAGATCATTATCAAATTTATCTATGTTTTTTCAAGAAGCAGAATCAAGGAGGAAAACATCATAGACAAGTGCTTCCGAGGATTTTTTGTGACAGTTGGGAAGCTTGTCATTAATCTAGTTCTGCTTTCTCTGTGGTGCCGAGGGAAGCTATATAATTAGTTATCTGCTGTTGATCTCGCTTTATCTGAATTTTTTTGAAGGATTTTGTGACATGTGATTAAGATCTCTCTTTTTATTCAGGCAAAGTTTTGGATCTCTAAGTTTTTCAAATTGTATAAGAAATGAATGATTTCCAAATTGTACTAGATTTAAAGGTTTTTTGTATTTTATGAACTATTTCTTATTTTCGTATGAAAAAATCATTATGTATGATGTGGAATTGAACTAGTGCATTATTTCTTCTTCGGTCCTACTTGAGAAAGTTCATCAATTGTGAGCTAAGTCTTCTTACTTGACAAATATAATTGTACAAACATATCATGCTTGAATTTTAATGACATTTTACATTGTTAAATGTATAAAATATGGATCTTATTCAATCAAATTAATAGTTACTTTGTAACTAAATGAACACATGGCAAGCACAAAAGCACAAGGATCCAATCTGAAATTTTTAAGGTTCTTCTCATTTTTCAAAAAAAAAAGAAAGAACTATTTTTTTTTTAATCTGTTTCTTTTTATTTTTTTAATCCACAAATATCAAAGGGTATATACAAAAACCTATCTTGTGTTGAAAACGTCAGAACGTACAAGTACTATCTTATCTTTTAAAGCCAATTTGGGGGTCCTCCTCAGCCAATTCTTCTATACCTCATTAAAGGAAAGGCTGGGGCTCCACTTTGCATAAACAACTTGTGCATGTGTTCTACATCATGGGTTCACATGCACAGTCTCATAGATTATGTAAGATTTGTCCTCTTCAAACTTGCCATATATTTCAACATTCAAATTTCCATTTTATTTTTTTCTCCCATAAAGTTGATATCATAATTCTAAGAAGATTTAGGAACAAAAAGATGAAAATTTTCAAATGCATGCCTTTCTCTTTTGTAACTCAAATAGATTTTAAAAGACAAAAATATGCCACGCTACTTTAATTCACATCTCATTATTTTTACAATACAAATAAAAGTGATTATTTGATATTTTACTTCACATTTCATGATTTCTAAAATATAATTAAAAGTAAGTATCTGAAAAATTATATAATTTTATCGAATCATATTTATTTTTTAATATGAAAATCCATTTCGACTTTGTGGTAGTAAAAAGTTTCTATCATATTATGATTTTGGTGTGTTGGTGGAGTTGAATCGATGATGCCAATGACCCAAATCAAGATGAATGAAACCGATTGGAAGGATAAACATCAACTGCTATATCTAGTCTAGAGTCGAAAGCAGCTTCAAGAACTTGAAAACTTAAAATGAAAGGTGTGTTTTTGAAAGGAGAAATTGGAAATCTCATTGGCTTATTAATTATTCTATCTTTTGTCCTAATCATCACCAATTCATCATCATATCAAATCTTGGTCGTATCATGTACATGCGTATGTGTGGCCAAATATGAAGTAGCAATCAGAAATAAATCCAAGATATCATCGATCACTTGATGAAATAAGAGATACGCAAATGGGTTATATTTGATGGAACTTGGTGGGAAGTCGGGTTCAATCAAATCTAGCATGCATACCCATAGAAAACAAATTTCTTAATAGTCATCTATATCACTTTATTTTTATGTTATTTTGGGTGGCTGTAAAATTCGTCAAACACTTATTATATAATTGAGAAGATTTCGGATATGTTTTGGTGAAACAATAATAAAGATGTTTGACAACTTTCACTTTAGGGAAGTTTATGAAGAATTTCAAAATTCAAGAGAGATTTATGATTAATTCAAACCATTATAGTCTGACTTGTGTCGATCATCCCCTGACTTTTGACTTAATTGAGGAAAATCTTGGATGCCATCACTGTATAATTTTGATAAAACATTTGGCATCAATTCTCCACTAATTAAAAGGTCAAGAATCAAAAGACATCACTTTCCAAATAAGTTCCTTTTCAGCCAGGTACTAAGTTGCTAATAGTGTTCCTATGATGAGCTTGTAGATATGCACTAAATCAAATCATGATTTCTCATCATGTGTCATTGGTTTTTTCCGAAAACATTTGGGACACATTACTTGTTCTCTTTTTAATAAAATTAGGAATCCTAAGAACCTATATTAGGGCATAAAGTTATATTGTACTCTTGTGGCACAAAATTTGGAGTACAAGCAGAACTTGTTTGATTGCATTTAAGCATGGTCCCATTTGCTCTTGAAGAAGGTAGATGACCAAAAAAATCTTTAAGATCAAACTATACCCCTTCACAGTCTATTTCCATATAACCGCACTATATAATGCCCTAATCTCTACCTATTAATCCTAGTTTGAAAATGCTATATTCAATTAAATCTTTAATATTACAAGACTTCAATCTTAATATATTAACAAGGCTATTAATCTTAAACAGAAAAGTATACTATACATGCAATCTAATTGTACTAATAATAATCAATCAATTAAAAATCTTAAGTTTATTTAATCTACCAACAATTTGCACCCAAAAAAGTTTACACAAGTCAAATTAAAACTCTGTTAGTATAATATTGGAACCCGATATCTTTTTCCTTCTTAGTATTTTTTGTTTTTTATTCTTTTCATTTTGTTTTCTTTTTCTTTTAGTTTTGCTTTGGTGGGTCTTATTATTATTTTTTTAATGTGGGATCTTGAGCATGACCTTTAAGCAATACGCATGCAGGCTTTATCCACTTGCATGCTTTGGAAAGCAACTTCAGTAGGCCATGAAATTTTTTTAAAAAAAATCTTCCAAAGCCTTCAAAAAGAAAGCTGATTTTTGAGTTTCAAACAGCAACGAACAGTCTCCACCACAAAAACATGCAAAACTAAGTAAATCAAAGAGATTGAGAAGTTTCTTTGCTCTTTATCATCTTTATAGGTTTCAGTATAATCGTATAACAAAAAATAAGAACAACAACCTCATAATCATATTATTTACATTCGCACAACGTTAAGCATTATACTTGTTCATATATTATTAAGATGTATTATAAATGTTTAATTATATGAACTTATAACATAAGCATCCATCACTTACGGCGGAATCGGAACAAAACCCTGCACCTTTTATTTATTGTGAAATCTTCAACAGAAACAATCGTCAGCCGCGTGAAACCTGACGTGATGCACTCTGTCCAATGCATGAACTTCGAAAAAAAATGTATTATTATGAGTGGAAATGATAATGACTTAAGACATTGCATGCAATGGGGGACCAGGCCAATTTTTATTCTGATTTATGATGTGGATTTTGTTAGCTTTCGGCTTCATTCTACATTTTTATGTCAAATTTTGCGGCTATGTCACTTTCTTTTTAATTATAAAAACTTTCAAGTACAATTATGATATCATCTATCTAATTTCATTTGCTTTGTTTAAGTGAATTTCCACCCCTTTCAGATTTGATAGGATTAAAGCAAACTAATCTAAGTTTAGATCACTTATTGTCCCACCATGCCTTTAACCTTTCTCTTATGAAAGAACTAAAAACAAATGAAAGTTAGGCCATAGTACAATTCCATTAAAGTTCCAATATAACAATTTTTTATATTAAAATCGGCAAAGTAAAGCATTAACTTACCCATATCAAAATCTATAAAACTATATTACGAATTGTCGGATTCTATGTTTACAAGTACAAACGGGGGATGCCTCAATGGAGGCAATCACATAGGGCACACTTCCCTTAGAGTGCTCAGGTTCCAAGTCCATCCCTATCACTTAATATCGTGGTAATTATTCCATTAAATTATGGGTAGTCCTCTCCTCTCTTAAGAGTAAATTTTCGGATTCAGCAGAGATATCTATAGATCCCAATAGATATTTGACCTAATATCATAAATTATTGGAAATTAAAAAATATATATATTTACTAAAATATATATATTAAAAAATCATATACATATGGTTCATAACTGCATATACATTAACAGTCTTTTAAAATTTAACAAGAATTTTTAATGAACTACAACAAATAAAATTAAGTGATATTAGTCTCTTACTAAAGTTTCAATATAATAAACACTTATATATTAAGGTTATTTTTATATAATACCAACCAAACATATTGTTCGTATAATTTGAATTTGGAATCTTTTAAAATTTAACATGAGTTTTATGAATGTCAGAATCGATAACGAAAGTGTGTTGTTTGTAGAAAGATCCAATGGAATGAAAATGATTAGGGTTTTGCTTTTTAGTGTGAAGCCGCATGCAGAAGAAGGGTTGGCCTACTTCTTTCAAAGGGAAGAACACACGGCTCTTTCTGCACCGTCTATGGAGTTGTTGGGGGGTTTTGATTATTGTATGCTAATTATTAAAAAGGACAAATTTCGCACAACAAAACAAAACAAATTTAAACAATGAGATGACATTCTCTTTGTTTTTTCACCATCAACTTTATTTTGTTTTTTTGTTTGTTTTTACTCTTTTAGTATAACCTTTTGAAAAGTGAGTTAGGGTGCTTGGAGATTGTTTAATTGATTCAACGGATATATGATTTATATATTTTAAAGTCATTATCTTTGATGGCTTAATTAGGGATTAATAATCAAAGATTGACTTATGGTTGTGGGTTCGTTCAACAAAGATAATTAAGGCAAAAGTAATTCGGCAAAGTCCGTCAATCATGGAAATAAATTAACTGCGAGATGACATATTGAATTTATCAAATTTAAAATTTGATTAATCAATTAGTCATGAACAATCAATCTTTAACTAGTTTAATTTATTCAAATAGATTTATAATTATATATTTTAAAGTCATTATCTTGATGGTTGCATTAGTAAATCTGATTTGTAATTAAAGATTGACTTGCTGGTTTGTTGATCAGCATAGATACAAGGTAAATATGACTCGACAGAATTTATCAAGCATAGACATAGATTAAGTACAAAACTTGATATTGAATTTATTAAAATTAAAGTTTGATTAGTCAATTAATGACCAGCACTCAATCTATTATGAGCTTTTAACTAGTTAAATTCGTAAAATCTATTGTTGGTATAAAACATGATTGAAATCAAATACAACTTGATTAATGACATTTAAAGTCCGATTTATCAATTAGTCATGAACACCAACTTATTCTAAATTTTTAACCGGTTTAACTTATTGAAATGGGTATATAAATACACATTTTAAAGTCATGATCTTTCATGGTTCATTAGTTAATTTGATTTATAATCAAAGATTGACTTACAGGTTTGTTGATCAACATAGATAATTAATGTAACTATGATTTGGTAGAGTCTATTAATCATGAAAATAGATTAACTATGAGACGATATATAGAATTTATTGAAATTAAAGTTTTGTTAGTCAGTTAATTACAAACAATCAATCTGATATGAACTTTTTTAATTAACTAGTTAAACTAAATAGTTCTCTTATTATTATACAACATGATTGAAATCAAATACAACTAAAAACATGATTTGAGGGGGTTTGTAATAAGGTATAATATGATTCGACAAAGTCTGTCAATCATGGAAGTAAATTAACTATGGGACAATATATTAAATTTATTAAAATTAAAGTTCTATTAGTCAAATAATTACAAACAATCAATCATTATGAACCTTTTAACTAGTTGAACTTGAAAAGTATTTTATTGTTATACAACATGATTGAAATCAAATACAACTAAAAACATGACATGAGAGGGTTTGGGATAAGAATGTCTCAAGTCCTATGAAGGCATGCTCTAGCCTCTTCCAAAACCTTTGGATAAAACAAACAAGCCCATATCTAAAAGATAAGAAGAACAACCAAACAAGGTCATGGGCCATGATTTAATGGTCAGTAGGTTCGATTTGCAGTCAAAAACCAAAATTTTCTTACCATTATCATCTGAGGACCATGAGGACAGACTTTGGGCCAGAGAGATATGAGACTGAACAAAAGAAAAATGAAATGTTGAGAGTGGGATTTGAACCCACGCCCTTTCGGACCAGAACCTTAATCTGGCGCCTTAGACCAACTCGGCCATCTCAACTTTTGATGGAGACCATTTCTATGGTATTATACTTATTGCAATTATAGTACTTTACCAAAAATCTAACCGATGGCGGATTTAATTTGAGATGATGCACAAATGGGACTGTTTCTCTAGTACAAATGCCTATCTTATTTTTTCTATCAAGCTGTATATATAGAGTGGTCATATCATGACTCAATATGCGATTAATTATGAGTACATAGTTTGACTCATGACCGTGTTTAATTACATTCGAATTAAAAATGAATATATTAAACGGTTAGGGAAAAAAATGAATGTTAAATAATTAATCCTACTGCCTCATTTTTCATTCTTAGGTGCTATGTGTAGATACCCGCATACGCCATTTGCTTGTGTGGTCCATAGCAATCTTGACTCTAGAAAAGAAAACAAGGAAGAATCTAAGCTAACAAGGACCATTCATGATCAATGTGTCGAAAATTCTCTCATAAGCCATGACCTCTTGTTATATTTGCTGTGGCATTTTGGGTTCGTTCAAAATCTCTTACAACAAACAAATACAAATTTATCATGTGATTTTCTAATGAAAAAAGCCCTTTTCAATTATATACATTGTCGACGTCCGAAAACAGTCGATCCAGAGATTCAAAGGCTCAGACTGCGAACGTGGTAATAAATCTTGATAATCAAAATAAATACGTAGTAAATGGAGTTTAAAGTTGGTATACTGTAATAAAGATGAAGGAATGTTGGTTGTGGTAGATGAAGACAGTAATAGAGCAATTAATAAAGAAGGGAGAGGGAAAAATGAGTTCAGACACAAGGATTTTTACGTGGTTCGGCAACTGCGCCTACGTCAACGGGTCACTCTGAATTAATTCCGACAGAGTGACGGTATTCTAGTGTAGTTAAGCTTGTTTGTACATTAAAAATCTTCCCTACATATAAAGGGGAGGAGAGATACAAAGAGTGATATACACGTTACAAATGATGACTATTTCAACTAATCCTGATATAAATCATGCTGCATTTATTGTAAAGGTAATGATTGTTCCTTCCATGCACACATCTGCATTTATTGCATCAGGAGAGGTATTTTCTTCATTAAATGCAATGCTGGTAACTGTGTAAGTGGCGCCGGCGAAAAATCAGGGCATTAGGTGGAACTGATGACTTGTTGCACAAGGTATTACCTAGCGCGAGCTCCCTGACTCGGCGGACTACTCGAGCTGAATAGATGTTGAAGCGGGCTAAAAGTATGGTCGAACTGTCTCGGCGTTGTGCGAGCTCGCGAGCTCGACGAGCTCGCTGCAGCAACTTGAGGATTGGACCTTTCGGGTCTTCATTCCTGTTTATACTTATTGGGCCTGTGCCGGCCCATTTATTCAGGTCGAGAAAACGGGCGTAACATACATGTAAATATATCTTGAAATATTTATTCCTCTTTACGTTGTAAAACTAAAATGCTTTTAAGTTTTATCTATAAAAAAACACAAATTCGTCATTAATATGACATAATTGAAATATATTATTAACTTATACAAAAATCATTTGCAATTTAAATGCAACTATTTTAATTACATATAAAATTTAACCAATATTACCAATTTTGCAAGCATAATAGACTTTATGAATTTAACCCACTTCACCAATTTAAGTCTAGTTTAATTAGTTAAAATCGATTATCTACTATGTTTGAACAATAATTACACATTTAATCACGAAAATAATTGATAAAAGCTAAAAATATATATATCAAAAAAATCATTTATAACATAAATGTAATTTTTTTAATATATATAAAAAGTTAATTGATTTCATCTTCCTATCCTATTTCATCCTTTTAGATTCAATTTGATTAAAATCGATTACCTAATGAATTTAAATAATAAACACACATTTAATCACAAAACTAATTATTAAAACTCAAAATTATATTAACTAAAAATTTTTTTATATGTAATTCTAAGATAATTTGATACCAACGATAATTTATTTACCGGAATTCACTGAAACGGCGTCGTTTAAAGTTGCAGACAATGAAAACCACGTGTCCTTAGGTTATTCGCGCGCACATTAAAAATCTAGGTACTCGCTTCCAGAAACGGATAACATAACTGTCTGAAATCGACCATAGATTCTCTCATAGACTTGCAAGTACAAGTAACATTCAAAAACACAAGATTTTTGTGCTTGGTCATGGCGTCGCGCGTGTTGTCCAGTGTCTTCGTGTCTCCTCCGAAACTCAGCAAACCCACTTTGTTTTCTCCATTATCTCTCTCGTTGAAGGTTTCAGCTGGAAATGGAAGAATAAAGTGCAAGGCTTTGGGCGAGAGCTCTCAGGGCTCGTTTGATCGAACGGTCTATCAGGGCGCGTACGGTCCTTGGACCGTTGATTCTTCTGATGTTCGAGAGGTACAATGTCAAGCTCTTGGCCCATGATAGAAAACATTATAAAAGGAAAATTGTTTTAATGATTATTTGATTGCTCTTGTACTTACAGAAATCAATATTTGTTGTGCATATAAGTAGACAGTAGTAGCCGCGAAAATTGGTTAAGCTACTGAGAAATTCACACCTGTATATTGGGTATTTTGTTTTTGAATGCATGAGAAAAAGGGTTTCACAGTCTACCACTGGCACTGTAGTTGTTGCTTTGAATAATTAGAGATGATAGACTATTTGAGGTATACTAGAAGGGTGCTAGTTGGGGTGGGAAATGGTTTGGTTGGTGATTGTAATTGCTTGCAATGATTAGTGTCAGTGTTTTTTACTTTGATTACATGTGATGTTTAAGAACTTGCAATTTTGTTTGGATAAATACTTGAAATTTGCATTTTTATGAAGTGGTTTTTCAGATAAGAAAAGCAATTTAAATTCTAAGTAACTTTTTTATGTGCCTTTGCAATGCATGTTTTGCTAAAACGTTTTTCTATGAAGTTTTTTCATTCTTCTATAAAATAAACTTCAAAATCAAAAGAACTTTCTACATAAGCAGTCTCAAGCACATCCTAAGTTGATGTTCTCATTGTCATGACAGGTGATTTTATACCGATCAGGGTTGGTAACTACCGCTGCATCGTTTGTGGTAGCAGCATCAGCTGCTTTCCTACCCAATGACTCATCTTTGAGCGAAATAATCAAGCAAAATCTTGACTTGTTTTACATTCTTGGAGCTGGTGGCTTGGGGCTATCATTGATTCTAATTCACATATATATAACTGAGCTTAAGCGAACCCTTCAAGCTTTTTGGATGCTCGGTGTGGTTGGATCTTTGGCAACATATGCAACCCTTGCACAACCGTCTGGTGAGAATTTAGTACAGTATGTTATCGATAACCCAACAGCTGTCTGGTTTGTTGGTCCGCTCTTTGCAGCTCTAACAGGACTTGTTTTCAAAGAAGGTAACAGCAGATTTTTGTTTAATTTATGATTATTTGTTTGGTTAGGATAATTTTATTGATTTCACAAATTGCTCAATAAGTCGATGGAAGAAAAAGGATGAAGCTAGAGCACAAAGCAAGAGTTTTGTATTGCAAAGTGAAAACTGTGGCTGAGCTTAGATAATCTAGTTTGAAGGGTAAAACTCAAGCTTTTAAGTCGATTAATAACTTAAAATAGTATTAGATTTCAGTTCTGTTTTCTCTTTTGAGTTAAAATCTTCCAAGTGGTTGCATTATGCACTTGTATGTAACTTGGATCTGGGCTGGATCACCCTCGAAACTTGACCTTCCAGGTCCAATGGTATTATGATAACTTTACAAACTGAAATTGAATAAACTAATGAGCCTTCCCATACTAGAATGCATCCTCCTCCATTCCATCTTATTAGGACATATTTTCTTAAGTTATGTCAATGAAAAGTTAAAGTAACATATTGCAGGTTGTTTAGTTTTTGAACATTAATTTGATGATGAGACATGCTGATATCTTGTTGTATAACTTGTTAGCATCTTTTCTCATATGTGTTTCCTGGACGAATCAGTACTCAGTAGGCAGTAGCATTTTCTTGCAGTAATTTACAGTTTGCATGCTAAACTTCTTTACAGGCCTCTGCTATGGCAAGCTGGAAGCTGGTCTTCTTACATTCATTATACCAACGGTTCTACTTGGTCACCTGGTATTTTACCTTTAACTGCACAAATTCTAATGCATTGGTGGGTTGCAAGAGCAAAGTCTAGTCAAGAACTTAACCAATTTTATGAACTATCAAACACCTTTAAAATACAAAACATAGTAGCCTAGTGCATTTACCTTTCCACTGGGTGTTGATAGTTTTGGTTAGGTTGTTTAAATGGTCTCTACACTGAGGATATTTGTTTATTTTTTACGTAGAGTTTGTGGTATTGTAGACCTTAATGAACTACACTTTAAATCTGCAGACCAGTTTGATGGATGACGGAGTAAAACTTACTCTCTTGGGTTCATGGATGGCTCTCTTTGTGATATTCGCTGGAAGGAAGTTTACTCAGCCCATTAAGGTACGTTCATTGATTGATCAAATGTTGATGCTAATTATTTGACCTCATTTTGGGATAAATGCAATCGGACACAAGTGATTATGATTTGTTAGAGAAATTATCTTAACCTCGTTAGACCTCCCTTGAAATTCATTAGAAACCCCATATAGATTTTATCAAATTTTAGCAACCCCCACGTATCAAAATTCCATGCCGTTCTAACGTGTTCTTGTTTACTTTGAAGGATGACATTGGTGACAAATCTGTCTTCATGTTCAATGCTCTTACGGAGGATGAAAAGAAGGCCTTGATTGAGAAACTTGAGCAACAAAAGTACAGTTAGAACTTCATGTACGGAATGATGAGATCTCCAAAAAGAGCACACTCACTCTGTAAATATTTCTAGCTGCTTTTAGGGAACAGGGTTTCTATGGGCACAACAACACACTACCCATTTTGCCTCCTTTGTTGTTATGAGTATGATATGTTATGTCTAGTCTTCTACATGGGAGAGCTATTTAGAAAAGAGTTCTTAGGATGTTGTAAATGTTATTTTGGCATGTTAAAACAAAAATTTCTTCGAATCCAATTCGGTAAAGCTTCAAGTAATGGATTTAAAATCATGTTTCATTAGTAATTCTAACATTATCACTACGGACCTTTGAAAGTTGTCATAAGGTTAAGAATCAGCAAAGCTAAAATCTGTAAATTAGGATATTCTTTCCTACTTAATTCAATTGTTACAAGCTTTATTTTGTTATGCGGGACTAGATAAGATAATTTTTAAAAAATGGGATGAGATTGGATATAATGAGATTGAATTAAACTAAATTAATACCATAATATATTAGATGCTGTTAAGATTAAATTATTAATAAAATATATTAAATTAATTTTTAAAAATAATAAATAATTAAACTATAAATCATTAATAAAATAAATAATAAAAGAAAAAGAATTAAAAAAAAAAAAAAAAAGCATGAGAGGGGATCAATTTGTCCCACCATTTTGGGTGAAACTAATTTATCCAACTTTAATGGGATAAAAGTAGAGGTGGACTTATATTTTGTCCAATCCCGCGTCCTCAACAAACATGGGATTGGACAAAATCCCATCCAATGATAGGTAACAAATATGCCCTAAATTTTTTGAATTACACAAAGTACTTCCATTTGTTTCATTTCCAAGCCACTAAAATTATGCACGTCTTCAGTTAATGCTTCAAGTTTCGCAAAAGGTCAACAAAATGTGTGCATGTACAAAATATACAAGCACATACCTGCTGTGGTTTCACAAAAGAATTTCTTCACACAGCCTGACCGCACCTTACTGCCTCATTAACAGACAATGAGAGGACATCCTTCTAACGTGAAAGCAGGCAACCTCAACGTCTTGCCACACGAACCAAACAAACACGTTTGAGGACAAAAAAGGATTCAGATAGTCCACACTTGAAAATAAATATAATAAAAGGCACAACGTGACCACAGAGGAATATTCAACTTGGTGCATTTGGTGAAGTGGATAATTTTGCCGATGCTACTCTCTTGCTTCTAGTCATAACCCCAGAAGTTAGCATCAACAGATTGCCTTCGTCTTTTGACTTTTTTCGTTTGGAAGTCCGCTTGCATTTGCTCTCCACCACACTATTTTCCTGTTCATTGTCATCAGCCATTTCAGGCTTCACAGGAATAAACTCAGCTTCACCACTGAAACCTTCATCATGCTCAGGTGTTGATATGCTTTCATTAGCTTTCTTCCTCTTGGATGTTCGCTGTGGTTTAGATACCGTCTGAGGTTTCAAAGTACTATCTTCAGCTTTGAGGAGAATCTGATCATTTAAGTTGCACGGTTCATTATCATCAGCAGTTACTTCTGGCTTCTGAAGTGTGCTTGCAGTTTCTTCACCGGATTCAAAGGAATTTTCATCTCTTTCTACAGACTCACATTGTAGTGATTCAATCACATCCATCAGTTCTCTGTTAACCTGCCATTCAAACTCAAATCTCATTACGGGAAATTTTATACAATTATATTTATTGCAAATCCACATTAGACATCAACTAAAACCTTCGAAAAATAGAGATAGACTTAACGATATTACATTTTATTATCATTCAAAGGCTGAGATTATTTCTTCAAAACTTCAACCCAAAAAAAAAAAATGTTCTATCAATAACCATCACCACAGTTTAAACTTAAGACTTTCTCAGAATGCCATACCTGTGGATTTTGTAGATAATCAGCTATGTCATTTGAACAAGATGGGCATTTCATTATGTTCTTCTGCACCCGTAATGTCCGTCTGCCTTCACAGGTCCTCTGTCTGATAAAACTTTGACCAGAAAAGGCACCTTCTAGACATGCTTTGCAAAAATTATGAGCACAAGGGGTAGTAAGCGGTGAAGTCATCACCTTCCGACAAATGAGGCAGCTAAGCTCTGCATCGTTTACCGCCCATAAGCAATAATAGCTTTTAATATTAGAATGTTAATGGGAAAAATAATGATAATTAATGATAAAAGAAATTTTTTATAAAAAAATATAGTAGTGATTACATGATTGTATTCGTATCAATACAAATTTGAGATAAAAAAAACTAAACCTTTTAGAAGCTTTTGCCTCACAGATATATTTTGAGCTCGACGTCCAGGCTTCCTCATCTTCCCATCTTCAGAATTTCCACTCTCCACATGTTTTCTACTATAAGGTGGAGGTTTCTTCCACATCCAGCAAGCTTTTTCCTCCTGAGAAGCACAAAGGAACATACTGAAAGATATAACAATCAACTGTTCACTGTCCAGCTAAAATCGGAATACCTAGAAGGCAACTTCACAAAGGATCGACTACAAGCATCAATCATCTTATGTACCAGAAAAAACTTAGTCTAGTAAACCTATTTAGAATGATATACAAAGAAACCCTCTTTTCAGATGCATGTATAATGAGACAACATTAGCTTACATCATAGTCCCAGGAAGGAGATCCCTTTCTTTCACTCATATCAATTGCATTCTTTAATTCCTTGATGACTGGCAGAGGCCTTGGACAATCTCCATTATCATCACTGCATATTTTTTAAAAAATATTATGCAGAGAGAGAAAGAGAAAGAACAAGATAGAGAAGCAAAAAGAGAGAGACAAGACCTTGACCATGGTGCTGGATCATTGTCACATCTAACAAAGAGATATCTGCATACCTTATAACCCTAACAGAAAAGGCCTTTGTCAGAAAGCAAATTTAGCACTGACTGTGATTAAATACATTCAACTACAATCATAAACTTTTATCTAACCTGTATCCCTTTTTTACGCCAACATTTCTCAATTCTATAAATCCCATCATACCGCACTCCGGTTTCAGGGGCATAAGAAGAACGTTTCTCCTTGTGAGACCTGCACAAATTGGAGAAACTAATTATAATTTTCAAAGATATGCAAAATGCTTGATCAGAAAACTCAAATTGAATTTGCTTTCTGTTCAAGCTGTAAAGATAGAGCAATTAACTTCCAGGCTTGTATTTTGGTAATAAAACTCTTAACTTAGATTTCAGATTCAACTAAATTTTAGGTGTATTCCAACATTCATGAAATTGTAAACATAAGAAATAAGACTAAATAATTAATGATTAGGTATCAGATATACCAGCATTCAAATGAATAAGCATAAACTTCATTAACTCACCTAACTACTCTAACAGGATAACCTTTCTGGCAACTTACTCGTAAGGCCTTATTATACTTTTCAAACTTCTGATCAAAAGACTGTGTCTTAGTTGTGCGCTTATTGCCACTTAGGTCTCTTCCTCCACTGTACACCAAAAATAAAGGGGAAGTCAAATATTTGTCAAAACTTGGACCTGGTGACAGAATTTGATTGATATTTTCTGACTAGGAACTTCAACTGTATTCTGTATAACATTGTGCTTTGGTCACTGAAACTTGGTAAATTCAACTTGCAACTAACTGATCAAGACCTACCATTTCTGTAACAATATGACTTGGGTAACACCTCTGTCACAGAGTACTACTTGAAATAATCCAGAGCCTGAAATTTATTCTACTGGTCAAATAATGTCACATTACAGTTTTCTTTATTGAGATGAAGGTAATGTACATTAAATTACAACAAAATTCTTCAAGTTATCTGACACAGTATGGTAAACCGCTGAAAAGATTTATGTTAATAGGAACTAGTTTATCACTCGGACTCATATGAATCACACAAAAGATAAACAGTGAAAGACAAGATAATAGTTATATGGTAAAGCAAGGACTAAAATAAGACCACTGCTAATGCAGAAAACAGACAAGAAAATATACCTTCCAGTGTAAAGAAACCATTCACCATGATCTTCATCATCTATGTACCCTCCAGAGAGGGCCACTGACTGGGCTCCATAATTGGACTGACCTGCAATTCCTGCAACATGAGGAAGATGGACACCCCACTGTCTACATTCCAGCCTATCCTCCCAAGACTCTCCAACCAACACACCCTGCTTTCTCACAGGATCATTCTCTGCAAGAATAGGCCCAAAATGATCAGGAGGGACAGTGACAAAGATCTTTCCGCTGCAAGCATTAGCCTTTCCAGGTTTCTTTGCTCGTTCTGTGGTATACGCTTTTTCTGGCCGATTTTGATTGTGGACAAAATGACAGACCTTCGTTGCCCCTCCTCCACTGGATTTTGACATCTTGGCCATACGAATTGCAAAAACAAGTGCAGAGTTGATCCGAGGTTGACTTGCCATCTTCGATGGGATTATATTGCGACAATTTGCACATGTGTGCTTTCCCTGTCCAATCCATTTCTCAAAGCACTTCAAGCAAAAATTATGACCACACGGTGTCTGAAACAAAAACAAAGGAGGCCATAAACATACACATACTATCAGAAATAAAGAAAGGGGTCACTTATGCATTTTTGTTTAATTTTAAGTCATTGATGCATTACCCTTCTACATTTCCACAAGTAATTCACTTTCTAACAACAAACACCACAAAGTTAACGCACCATGTGAAGAAGACGCGAAAACTATCATAACAACTTCCACAGACAATGGTTGAAAGTCACTAAAGCATTCATTGTCCAAAAAACTTGTCAATTAATCACCTTCAAGACTCATAAAAAGCCGAAAGCAAGCACATTTGAATCAAATACTGATACTTACAACTATAAAAGAGTATATATTCATCAAAATTGAAAGTCTAGTAGCATTTGTGACAGCGAATTCGATAGATATTGAAAATATAGAAATTGAATGCGATACGATAATAAAGACAATGACAATGTAATAGGATACCGTGACAGGTCTCTCCGGTAGCTGCATGCAAAACGAACAGCTCAATGCGCCGTCGAAAATACCAATCACATCGTCATCGCCTTCCATTATCTTCTTCTCTGGATCCGCCTCCGATCTCGCTCGGCCGCCGCTGACGAGCTCCTGCCTCCTCTTGGCCTTCTCCAGCTCGGTGAGTGACTCGTCCGACTCGATCGCTCGAACCGCCGCCACCAGGTCGCCGCCTGGATTCGCTCTCTCCGAGTGTTTGGAGACCTCCGTCGCCGAGCAGTCGGGGCAGTCCCACTCGCTCTCAGCAGCTAGCGTCTCGAGACGACTGACGGAAAGGCAGGTCACGTGCCAAGGAGTGGCGCACGTCCTGCACGTGACTGTCTCTCCTTCTTCGGCCGATGGCTTCCTCTTGCAGCTCATGCAAATGCCGTCGCCGTCGCAGGGAAGGTCGTTAACGTGCGCCATGGTGTGCGCAGGATAAGCCGACGACGACGATGATGATGACGATGATGCTTGTTTTTTCTTAAGTCAAACTCGTGTCTGACTTTCGTGAGAATTCAAAGTTGTTGATGTTGCAGATTTAAAAACACGGGCTCTAAGAAATGGAAAATTTTGGAGGGTGTTTTCAAAATTTTCAGTTTCCCTCTTTTTCTATTTCTAGTTTTGTGAAATGATACGAAATATGATTGTGATTACTATTGGACGGAGAAATTACAAAACAACCTTATATTTTCTGTGGAATCATATTTTTACTACTCTTTCGTTTTATTTTTCAAAAAGATACTATCTTATCTTTTTGAAAATATAACATTATTCAAATTAGTTATAAATAATTAAATAAAATGAGATTAATTCAATAATATATTCGATTGTGCAAGACTTAATTTGATTTAATGGGACCCATTCCATGAATTTCGAACTTTAAAAAGCATTTTGATGAGATTAGATCAATAGATATTATCCACTTAATATTTTTAATAGCATCTTTTACACTCACATCAATGATATTATAAATGAAAGTCACTTGTCCTCTTCCCTCATATATAAAATTATAATTGTTTAATATATGTTCTCTAAGTTATGAAAGATTATTTTATGATTTCACCCTTAACGTTAGGTATCTAACGTCATATTTCAACTCTTAAATTCCAAAGAATTATCAATTTAATCTAATATACGGTAAGCAATATAAGCTTGTAATTAGTGGTAGGTATAAAGTTATCCATGCTTATGATTCAAAAGTTGGGATATTGTAACTAACATTCAATTATTTTTACTTTTAATGAAACCTATTAAGCAACAATTCAAACTTAAAACATTTTCATATAAAATAAATGTCCTCTATCATTAAACTAGTTATGTGACACGAATAACTTTTAATTGAGTTGGTTGTATATCTCTTCATCTTAACATACTATGTTTATATATTGGAATACGGTACACTGAACTCTTAATGCAACATACGTAGCAAATAAGATTAAGTAATGGTTTATGTGCATCCGCATGCTAATACAATTCAAAATTATACATCACTTATGCTTCAAAAGTTGAATACAATACATTAACTCTTAGTGTGCGTTTGGAGTGTGTACTGGACTTGAAACACTTGACTTAGATCCAAATTTCTTGCAATTCAGGAACTGATATGGTTTTATAGGTTGTTTTTTGAAAAAAAAAAAAATAATAATTGATGTGATTTTATTTTTTAAGAACTAAAACAATATTAAAATTATAATAAATTATAGAATTTAATTTAAAAATATTAAAAATATCATACTTAATTTAAAAATATTAATAATATTATTTTTTAAGTATGTAATTTAAAAATAACTACATATATTAACTAATTTTATTTTATTAAATAATTTAAAATTTATATTTAATCAATAAAATAATTAGATTTATGGAATACCAAACATGCAATAATATTATACATTTAATCCAGTTTGATCGTGCACGAAGCGCTACTTTAAATTTATAAATTGTATAACTCTCTATTTATTTTAATGACACAAATTTCAGTCTCAATATATTTTTAAAAAATCAAGAATACCTCTATTGTTTTTCGTGTTTGAGATCTCTAATAAAATTGTCAACATTATATATAAACATCTTAGCGTCAAAAAAAAATTTGTTGTGTCCAAGGTGTAATATGTCAGATTTATGTATATTGGTGGACCTCTAGTTTGTGTAACCATTTTGGCATAAATGATAGAACTTCTACGACCAACGCACACGGTTAGGAGTCACATTAAAGTGAAGCCCACATATTTATTAGATTCATTGACTCTGGTTCTACCTTTGCTTGTCTTGCAAGCACCTTCCACAATCCACACTAATATTTGTAAAGTTGACCATTTCTCTTTATTTTGAACCATCCCAGAATATATTGAAAAAGTATTTTCTATCGATTAAATTTATCTCATGATGAGAGTTGCCCATGGCATAGTTGGTGAAACCACTGTCTTTGTGGCTCTCATGGTATTAATCCAACCATTATCAAAGGCAACTTCCTTATCATATAAAAATATGCGGGTCGTTCCCCATTTTGTGTAACTCTCCTTTCCACTTATACGTGGATTGATACCTTCTATATGAGAGTCGTTCCCCAAACCGTACCATAGAAATAAATCTCATTTGGTACCAATTAATCCCCAAATTTGTTCCAATTAAAAAAAAAAAATCATCACATAATCCTTTATCGTGTAGACATCCAAAAATATACATATATATAATATTAAAGTTAAAATTGAATAACTGGAAGTTCATATTTTTTACTATCATCTACATATTTGACTATATAATTTCATAATTGAGAGAGAAATTCTCTCGGATCACTGTTAGAGGGCTAATACTACTAAAATCAATTACATTGTCTGAAAATTTATTCTCATAATTCAAAAACATTGATTTCTTATAAAACAAGACCTAAAAGTAATAAATTTAGAACACTAATCACAATAATAAAGAAAAAGAGAAAATAAGAGATAAATAATGGATAGAATAATAGTGAATAAAATTCAATTGATATATACTTGAATGATTACAATATAAGCTTATTTATAAATAAATTTCGAGAATAATTTTTATAATTATATAATAATAAAATAAATTATTTGTATAATATAATAATAATAAATAACATAAAGAATATTTTTAAAATAGTACTAGTGCTAAGTTCATAACACTACTCACCGGATAAACTTTCTTATATATACTTGTCAATGTACGTTTAAGGATTCAAGTTCTATGAGCTTGATATCAATCGATTGAAACCCAACATTCATTTACTAAGAAATCAAAGGAAAAGGTAGAACTAGTGCACGGAATCTACTAAACCGATTCCCAAACAGCCCTTGAAAAGCACAAGCGTCTAAAACCCTAGTGTGACTCACAAAAAAATCTTCAAGACTCACTTCACTCGCATGCGCGCGCTCTTCGCTTTCACAACCTCATCAACTTCCACTGGTAACCATTTCTTCTCTCGTCTCTCTCTGCGTCGATCCCACGCGCTTTCTCTCAAACGCCACAGTTCGCCGCCGATGGCCGCCACAACCGAGGAATCTCTCCGGCGAAACCTGGCCGAGAAGCTGTTGGCCGTTGAATCCCAGGGCAACGCCGTGAGGGCTCTCAAGGCCTCCAAGGCTTCCAAGGCTGAAATGGATGCCGCCATCGAATCACTGAACCGCTTGAAGCTGGAGAAAGCCTCGATCGAGAAGGAACTCCAGAGTGTCGTCAGTGGTTACGGCGGCGATAGCTCCATTAACAAAGAGGCCTTCCGTCAGTCGGTGGTTAACACTCTCGAACGTCGTCTGTTTTATATTCCGTCCTTCAAAATTTACAGAGGCGTCGCCGGTCTTTACGATTACGGTCCACCTGGCTGCGCCGTCAAGTCCAATGTTCTCTCTTTCTGGCGCCAGGTACGCTTTCGAATTAGTAATCAGTGTCGAAATTAAAAATATTTAATGTTTGTCAAATTGAATGTGGAAAAAATTTAAATTTAGATGATAATACATGTTTAATGGTAGTGATATTTCATATGTAGCATTTTGTTCTGGAGGAGAACATGTTGGAGGTTGACTGTCCGTGTGTGACGCCGGAGGTTGTGTTGAAAGCGTCTGGTCATGTTGATAAGTTTACAGACCTTATGGTGAAGGACGAAAAGACTGGGACTTGTTATCGTGCTGACCACTTGCTTAAGGATTTTTGCAAGGATAAGCTTGAGAAAGACCTTAGCATATCCACGGAGAAAGCTGCTGAATTGAAAAAGGTACTTGCCATCTTGGATGACCTCTCTGCTGAAGAGCTGGGTGCCAAGATTAAGGAGTACGGTATTGTCGCTCCAGATACCAAGAATGTGCTGTCAGATCCGTATCCCTTTAACCTGATGTTTCAGACATCAATTGGTCCATCTGGTTTGGCACCCGGGTGAGTGTTTTAACCTCATGTATTGTTGTGTTTTAAATTAATATATTTGCTTGTTGTATCTTTTCATTCGAATGTGGTGTTGCATTTGATCTTTGTAAGTACTGATGTTGTGTTTGTCTGGTGTAGGTATATGCGTCCCGAAACAGCGCAAGGTATATTTGTGAATTTTAAGGACTTGTATTATTACAATGGGAACAAGCTGCCTTTTGCTGCAGCTCAAATTGGTCAGGCATTCAGAAATGAGGTTTTAATCTTTTCTCTGAAACTGGATTTTGTGTGTGATTTTTCATGGTTGCACAATTTTTTTTTCCTCTTTTAAAATGGCTCTATTGCGTAAATGCAAGCGAAAATATTATAACTTTGCATACTGTTGCTGTATTGCAATTACTTAGACTATTGATAGATAATTTTCTTGGTTGTTGAATTCAACATACTTTCTGATGCATGTGTCTGAGAGACAGAACGAAAAAGTTAACAAAATCATGTCCTATATGTAGATTTCTCCTCGCCAAGGTCTTCTTCGCGTCCGTGAATTCACCCTAGCTGAGATTGAGCACTTTGTTGATCCTGAAGACAAATCTCATCCGAAATACTCAGATGTTGCCAACTTGGAGTTCCTGATGTTCCCAAGGGAAGAACAAATGTCAGGCCAATCTGCAAGAAACATTCCCCTTGGTGAAGCTGTTACAAAGGTTGGTTTTAATCGTATTTAGTATGAGTGACCATGTGTTTGGTCTCTGGCATATTCTCCCTCTGTTCCTGCATCCCTTTCTTTCTGCCAATGATTATATTATTTGCTGTTTTTCAGGGGATTGTAAACAATCAAACTCTTGGCTACTTCATTGGGAGAGTATATCTCTTCCTGACTCACCTTGGTATAGATAAAAACCGTTTGCGTTTTCGGCAGCATCTTGCTAATGAAATGGCCCACTATGCTGCAGACTGTTGGGATGCCGAGATTGAGTGTTCCTATGGGTGGATTGAGTGTGTTGGTATTGCAGATAGGTCTGCATATGACTTGAAGGCTCACACGGTAAGAAATGACTTGATATTTTCTGTGGAAGTTCTGTAATTCAATTCCTGGGCCAGATGGTTATTAAATCATTTTCATGATAATTATTATCGTGAGATGGTTAGTATTTATTTATTATAGACTTATAGTTGCTTGGATTTGTTCCATTTGTGTCGGTTATGTGGTTCAAACAGCATAGTACTGCTGATGTCATGAATGATTGCCGTTAATTATAGTACTCTAATTGGTTATTTGTATTTTATGTCTGTTATACATAATAAGTTATGTATCATCATACACGCTTACCATCCTAACAGTGATATACAACATACTCATTAACCATTGATTACTGTTGCCTAACAGGACAAAAGTGGTGTTGCCCTCGTTGCTCAAGAGAAGTTTTCAGAACCTAGGGAAGTGGAGGTACTGCTTTTATTGTCAGCAGTAGTTGTATAAATATAAATATCATTTTACTGTTTTTTTCTTTAGGATAAATGATCTAATATTTTGATGCATTTTGAATCCAGAAATTGGTTATAGCTCCTGTAAAAAAAGAGCTAGGTCTTGCATTCAAGGGAAACCAGAAGAATGTGGTTGAAGCTTTGGAGGTAAACAATAAAATAGATTCTCTGTTAATGATTCTGCAAGTTAGCAGTGCTGCTTGTTTGCCTATGATGTATAGATTTCTGTCATCACCAGGCAATGAATGAAAAAGAAGCTATGGACATGAAGGCCGAATTGGAATCCAAAGGAGAGGTGGAGTTTTATGTCTGCACGCTTGGGAAAAATGTGACCATTAAGAAGAACATGCTCTCAATTTCAAAGGAGAAAAAGAAAGAACATCAGAGAGTTTTTACGCCATCAGTAATTGAACCTTCATTTGGTATTGGCCGGATAATATATTGCCTCTATGAGCACTCCTTCTACACAAGGCCAAGTAAAGCCGGAGATGAACAGTTAAACGTGTTCCGCTTTCCCCCACTTGTGGCACCTATTAAGTGCACGGTTTTCCCGCTTGTTCAGAATCAACAATACGAGGAGGTTGCCAAAGTTATTTCTAGGTCATTGACAGTTGCTGGAATCTCACATAAGATAGACATCACAGGTTTGGCTTAAGACCAGTAGTCTTTGTGTTATACTTTTATCTTATTTAAATGGTCTTCATCAATTTGTACTTATTTGGGTCTACAGGTACCTCAATAGGGAAGCGATATGCAAGAACAGATGAACTTGGTGTGCCCTTTGCTATCACTGTAGATTCAACATCCTCAGTGACAATCCGAGAGAGGGACAGCAAGGATCAAATCCGTGTTAATGTGGATGAGGCAGCATCAGTTGTGAAGGATGTTACTGATGGACACCGAACATGGGAAGATATCTGGTCAAGTTATCCTCATCACTCTTCGGAATCTGCAGATGATTAGATTTCGAGTACAATGTCACGTCAGGCTTTGACATATTGAAGTTTTAATTCAATCCTAAATTCTCTTACATTATTCAAATGCCTATGATGATGACCAATGATTTGCCAAAAAGAAACACACACACAGATCTACTTATCACTATATGTAACAATAAATTGTCTATGCATTTTTGGAATTTTTTCGTCTTTGGTGGTATTTTTGATTACAGGACCAATAAATTAGAAATTGAACATGGCGTTCTCATGACTCTTATATATCTGTTTAGATGGCTTTTATTATCATCTTTTGCTCCAATGATTTGTTATGTAAGAAGTTTATTTGGTAATCTTTCGTAACTTAAGTTTTCAAAACTCATTTTATGCAAGGAAATGGTATTGGTAATTCAATTTGAAGATATGTCAAGTAAAATATGTCGATTTGTTGAAGTGAAACATATATGTGTGATATGTATCGGGAGAATTGATGAGACTATATTTGCAGTCTACTTCTTTATCCCAACACATGAACTCCCTTTTGCAAATGCAAAAATTAGGTGTATGCCTTGTGCAAGTAAGAGTAAGCGGTGGTAAACCAAGTAAAAACATGAACTCCTATTCCTCACAGGTTAAAAAAAAAAATCATTAAATTATTGTCGATTTTATGCTGATTTTATTGAGTTATTATATCATATAAATAAAAAATATCCTAATTATATAAGTACAGTTAAAATTTATAAAGTAAAACTATATCATTTAAAATAAAAAAGGAGAAACTCGTAAGATAATATATAACAATATCTGACAAGTCAATTTTGTCTGTTGAATAATCCTTCATTACTCTCAACACTGTTATCATATGTATGTTTTAATGTGCAAGGATAGTATAATAATTTCTTACAAGTTACAAATTAACTGTCAAGTGCCAACTTGACCAGATGTACCAAACTGTCATTTCGTACAACATGAATTTGTTTGAGCAATTTTGTTCTTTGACAGGGACTCTGATTGTAATTCGTCTCGGTTTTTTTTTTTTTTTTTTTTTTTTCACATGTTGATTGTTGACTCCATAAACAGAGCGAAAACAAAAACCCAGAGCCAGAGATCGGAGTGAAACCCTAGTTTTTGTTTCATCAATCAACAAACAAGCACAAGAAGAAGAAGAAGATGTTGAGAGTAGCAGGGAGGAGGCTCTCGTCGTCTCTCTCGTCGCGAACCACCTCTGCCTTCCTCTCCTCCAACAACCCTCTCCATCTCAACACTGCTGACGATCACTCCGTCTCCAGATCCAACCACTCTCTCCTCCCTTTCCATGCCTCTTCTCTGTTTCCTCATCCAATCCAAGGTTCGATGACTCCTTCAATCTCTCTCCTCTCTAAATTTTCAAGATTTCAATTTTTTGATCGATTTGTGTATTGAAAATGCACAAGTTTGTCTTGATCCTCACATTGGTCATTTGAAGTCAATTGTATTGATATCTGTTTCAAGTATTAGACTCGTTCAAAATAGATTATAAAGTTACAAGCTTTGTAGTTATTTTTGGCTGATTATGCTTGAATTGTCGGTTCTGATACCTTGGTAGGCTATGACATGAGGATTTTGTATGGGTTTATGCAAATGAAAGACTGACTGGTTGATTGTAATCATTTCGGTTGTTGCTGATAAATTATAGGTGTTGCGTGGATATGTGGTGATTCTGGTGTCAACATTGTTGTTTTTGTTTTATGGAAATTGGATCGAAATGAGGGTTGCTGGATTTGTTACTGTTTTATTTTAATTTTCCAAATAGTCCCTTGTTTTGTGAGTTTTGGTATCTATGCTAGGAAGATTAGTTGGAATTGAGTTTTGTAAAGAGACGGTAGTGGTAGGAGCATATCATGTTTGTGAAATATGGTGGTGCTGGGAAGATGTTAGGTTTGTATGTTGTAGTGGACCAGTAGGGATTAGTGTTCATTTTTAATGGACTGAAAGAAATCAGAATGGTGATTTTGTGTTAACATTCTGTTGATGGATCATAGACAGTGCTGTGTGATCATGTTAGGTCATAGGTGGGTCCAAACAAAGATCACTGGAGTTGTTTTTGTGTGAAGAATCTCTTACTGTATTGTAAGCTTAGGTGTTTCTTTGAAGAAGAATAGTAAGAATTAATTTTTGTGAACAAATGGTGGTTGTGGAAACATATTGGGTTCATTGCTTGCAGGAGGATTATGTTCTACGTAAGCATTAATGATTAGTGATCATTTCTGTCACTTGGGACACAGTACAAACAAATGTTATATTTTTTAATAAAGGATTACAAATTGACAATTATTTTGAGAAACATGAAGAGTAGGTTTCTTTTGAAATGAAGGCTTTGGATTTATGTAGAAGTGAGGTCTGCAGGTGATGTATTAAATATCATTTTTCCAGATTATCCAATCGGCTATACTTCCAAGTGCCAAGGATGGGAACACATGTTTGCCCTTGACAATAGTAGTGCCATAACATGACTAACTGATGCCCAATTTTTGTATCTGTATTGAATTTTAGATGTGGATAGGAGTCAATGTTGTGAAACAGCTGTTTTTGTGATTTTGTTTAATTTTCCAGGTTTCTCTACCGAAGCTCTCACTCCAAGACATGATGTGGGTTTGATCACAGATCTCCCAGCTACAGTGGAAGCTGTCAAGAACCCAACATCAAAAATTGTCTATGATGAGTATAACCATGAGCGTTTTCCACCTGGTGACCCCAGCAAGCGTGCATTTGCATATTTTGTCTTGTCAGGTGGCAAGTTTGTATATGCTTCCTTAATTCGTCTTTTGGTCCTCAAGTTGGTACTGAGCATGTCTGCAAGTAAAGATGTACTGGCCTTGGCCTCCCTTGAGGTTGACCTCTCCAGTATTGAGCCTGGGACTACTGTCACAGTCAAGTGGCGTGGCAAGCCAGTTTTTATCAGGCGTCGTACTGAAGAAGACATTAAGTTGGCTAACAGTGTTGATGTCTTATCCCTCCGAGATCCTCAGGAAGATGCGGCCAGAGTTAAGAATCCAGAATGGCTTATTGTTATTGGTGTCTGCACCCACCTGGGGTGCATTCCTTTACCTAATGCTGGTGACTTTGGTGGTTGGTTTTGCCCCTGCCACGGGTCTCACTACGATATCTCTGGCAGGATCCGCAAGGGGCCAGCGCCATACAATCTGGAGGTACCCACTTACAGTTTCCTGGCCGAGGACAAGTTGTTGATTGGTTGAGCATTAGTAAGGAGGTTATTTTCTGGAGCAGTAAAGTTATTGCTAGATTTCATAATAGATATTTTTCCTCCGCAGGAGAGAAATTTGCTTCTGCAAATTATTTTGTTTTCTGTTTGGTGATTATGCTATGCTTTACATGTCAAGATATTCCGTCTGCTGCCGATTTAGGACACGATTCTGAGGTTTTGAATAATACAACTGGAATTTTGTTGAGAATTATTAATTTTAATGGCGCTACAATTTTTGTTGACATTACTAGTTATCTTAAAGCATTTCCTCATGTAAGATTTCTCTATACGTGGATGTTGATGTACTGTTTTGGTGTTAGCTGTGAGGAATGAGGATATTGTAATTGTACGGTTGACATACAGGCCAGTTGTCCACAATAAATGCACTGATGTCACCGTTGAAGGAGAACGTAGAGATCCACACAAACAGGGCTGGGTTCATACACCACAGTCCGCAAATTGGTTTTAATTTTAGTTGTCCCAATCACTTGCGTAAGGGCATTTTTCATTCTTGGACATTCCCCGTAAGCCTTGTTGATACCTCGGTGGCGAAAGGCAATGGGAAACATGCCTAAGATACAGAACAAAACATATAATATTATCAATAGAAAACTAAGGTGAATTTAATTACAAAACACAAGAATTTATATGGACATGGAAAAACAATGGTCATTAGAACAAGAAAAAAAAAATTACTACGTAGAAAATTATTAATATAACATAAGATTCTTTCGTTCCAAAATAATTCAATATCTTTAGAAAATGCCTTTTCATGCTCCCAAAGCAATCGAGAATCTATGAAAATAGGAAAAACCCATGACAAGATTTTTTATGCTCAAACTGATTCCGCCACCTTCTAGGGCCGTGTGCCAGCATGTCTAGCCTTGTTTTTAGTGCAATTTTCAGCGTTGGATTCTTGTGAAGCTGAACTTTCCAACCATATCTAATTTGTGCTATTTGAACTCCATTTGTACCACTTTTACATCAATTGAAATTTACAACCAAAATCCTAACATCAATCTCCACGACCCATTAAACATACAAATCATTTTCATTAGAACAAGTAGAAAATCTTCAATAAGATGGTCATCAAATAACTACTTGCCACAATTTATTATTATTATAGCCTGCTTTGTTCAATATATCAACAATGAACAACCACAATTTTATGTATGTGGTGGTGTTTTGTTGGACATATGTATGATGAATAACGTAATATTGGAGACATATCATGCTCCGAAACGAAGTTTGTGACAATAAAGGATGAGTTTCAGCTTTTGCCTGTGAAGTCTTTTCCTGATCATGGTTGGGGGCATAAAAGCCTCTACAATTTAGCCAACTTAGTGACTCGATAATATCAATGGAACAACTGGCAGCTATTGCATTAGCTTCATACAATCATATGTACATCAATGTGCACGAATGGCCTCGGTAAATCAATTGTGCCATTAAAGTGGCTATACTCGATCCTCAACACCAACCTTTTTTATGAATGTTGAGAGAAAGAGAGTTAAGACTAACAACAATGAAGCCAAAGAATGGCTTGTGTATAATATAAACCATCGAGCAGTTGGTTTCAATGGCCAAATGCTCTTTAGATAGTTCATGGTGATACAAAATGCATATATGATTTTACGACTTCATGTCTAAATCTTAACGTAAAAATACAAACTATAGTGCCAAGATAATGAACTTCTCATGTTGTGGATCCAACAAGTTAGCAGTCCTGGATAGGAACTAGTGGCAGTTTGCCTCCATATATATCTGGAAGCTCGCTCTCATCAATGTCTTCAAGCAATGTGGATTTTAATTTTTTCTTCTCAACAAAGACTATCTGCAGAAATTCGGCGACCATGTAAACAGAGTTAGATATGCAGATCTTAACCGAACTAGTTTCATTCCTTTGATGTAAAATTTACACTCATTTAGACAAGTTGTGTGTTTGCCAAAATTGTTTAAACTAAAATGGAACGATGACAGTCAAGATGTATTATATTTCTTTTATCTATGTCTCTTATCTTCTCATTCATTTCTAGCAAATCATATTAAGGCTTGGATAAGGCGTTGGTTCTCATCACATTTAATTGTGTGGAAGTGTTTGCATTGAAGTTTTATAATAAATGGTTTGATAAGCATGTAGGAATTGTTTTTTCCAAGTAAAAGCATCGCACATTTACCTTCTTTTTGGTATTACTGTCAATAAATGGGTAAACAACCTTCCAAGCAGTCATGAATATGTAAGGCGAATGGACAATGAATAATTTGCCTAGTCTCTCTGGATAGCAATCCTGCCATCAAAATTGTCAAATCGACTCATTAGTTTTTCCCTAGAGCTCTCCACTAAATTTGAACTTCAGTGAAGTGAATTAATAGTCTGAAAATTTAATGGCATGGTGAAAGATAAAACCTGCAAGATTGATAGAGATGCTAGGTATCCCCGAATATCACTGTTAGTGTATCCCCATCCTTGAAGATCCCCGATGGCAATAAACTTTTCTTGTCCCCTTGGCATCCTAAGACACCAACAAAATATCCTTTAAGATTGATTCATCAGCTAAGCTGAATTAGAAATCAGTAAATAACGATGACCTTGCTTTATCAAATTTATGAAGATACTGAAAAGAGAACATTTAGGTTCGAGTAAAAGAATGCATGATCTAGGAGAGTAATGTTACACATCCCATCTTTATATCTCAATTTGATCTCAACTTATGAAGCGTCAATTGACGAATGAAAACTCATTAATGATTATGTATTTCACTTGAAAAAAATATCCATCACATCATGAGTTGGGATCAAATTAGAATACAAAATGTGAGATATCTAATATTATTGTTTCACTAATATAAAGGAACCACGGATATTAAAATTTAGATCAAGAACTTACTTGGCACATATTTTGTCAAGAGTGAAGACTACTAATCCTGCAAAAGAAAACAGAATAGAACACAAATATGACAAATGTCGCACAAACTTGCAAAAGCATGTTTGATTCTACAAGGCAGTTTTGGGAGAATATAACAAGAAAACAATAAAATAGAGCATTTAATGTTTTGGAGTTATAACATACGCTTGAAGTCCTCCACTTTTCCCTTGGAGGGGTAGTGTTTACCACCAAAGGCAACCACTATTGGACGTCCCTTCTTATCAAGACCTTGCATGCACACCTTCTTATCTTCAAGCTGATTTGAAATCTCCGATGGTGATATATAGCCATTAGGAACAAATGATCACTTCCAGTTAAGGTACTTCAGGAATAGGGTAGAGGCCTTCTCGATATCCAAATCACGAGCCCGCAGAAATCTTCGGATCATAAAATCATCAACTTCCTGCAAGTCAAAAATTTCACATACACAAACAAAGACCATAATGTCAATGAAGCAGGTAATAACCAAACTCAATCATTGTTTGTCAAGTAAATGGGCATGCATATGTATGAACTTTTAGAAACAGAGCTGGAGACTCTACATGTGTCTTAAAGTTAACTGATAGTGAGAAGGACAGCTCTGATTCAGAAAACATCATTCGAAGTACTAATTGAATGACTACACTCACATTTAATCAGTCTACAAATTTAACTCAAAATATGAGGGTGTTTTCTACAGTAAACTCTACAAAACTTCTCTCTTCGAACAAAAGAGTTTACACCAAATTTGTTTGTATTCCATTCCATACGTTAAGAGTTGTTCTTAACGATGCGTCTCTAAGACAGTAAGGCATATGTTAAAAAAAAACAATTGCAAGAATTGTAGTGCAGTTTGCAGTGTCTACTGTGCTCCAGTCAACAATAAACACTAAATAACATTTGAATTATAAACCAATCTACGCTCAATTTTTGCTAATATCCTGCCACATAAAAACAATTAAACTTACAAGTGAAAATTCAGTGACATGTTCAGCATTTAACTAATCAATCAAGACTTAAAAAAAAAAAAAGGTGAACTTTAAATGAGAAAACCAATGACTTTAGACACCTCAACAAAATATGATAAATTGATATCATAATCGAGAAGGAAAACCATCAAATTCTCAATTATTCAACAATCTAATGAAAGTGAAGTAACAATGGAAAATTAAAAAAAGAAAAAAGAAAAAAGAAAAAAAGAAAAAGAAGCTCCTTGAACATATGAACATAAAATTTAGCAGAAAACCACAGAACCCAGATAAAGAAAACTCAACAGAAATTAGCATCAACATAGATAACATCATCAATAACATCATGAAAAACATGAAAATAATCTAAGTCAAGTAAAAAAATACAACCTTGGCAGAGGGATCTTCTCTTTCTACAATGGCTCTCATAATACCAACTTTACTCCTCTCAATCTCATTGCTTTCCTCTCCATTCTCATGCACCACCACTGCTTTCTCCTCCTCATCATCTGAAGACCCCATCTCCAGTTGTTGCCTTTTCAATATTTCTGCAATGCCCAGATGCTCATCAGCCACAGATCTTGCCCTTTTTATCAAGACAGGAAATTAAATGTAGGCGGTTGCAGTGAATGAGCTACCTGCAAGTGGTCCAAAGTCAAAGGTATCTGCTCCTCTTTGATAAGCGTTTGTGATAGTGGATCAAACATGCAATTTATAAATAAGTAAATAAATAATCTTCATTTGTTTCGTGGATTTTTGTTGAAATTTTGTGGCTCCCATTTGACCGGCAAGCCTGCACTACTGTTTCTCTCTTTATGTTGTACTTGAAGAAAAGTAGGTTGTCTGTCACTATTACTATTTTTGTATTTTTTTCAAATGTTTGTTTTGGTAAGCGAGGCCCAAATATAAGTTATTATCAAATTTAATGAGAATATTTTACTATTAAATTGTATTAGATAATACTATGAACATTATTTATTTAGTGATAAAATTGGTAGTGGAAGTAGTACATACAATGTTAAACAAAATTTTTAGTTTTATTGTATATCAAATTTAGATTATATCTTAATTATCGAAGAAAATGATATATAAATAATTTTATTAAATTATTTGAATAATTATTTAAATTATGTTGTTAGTTTTTATTTAAAGAAAGATTTTTAATTCAGTCGTAGTACTTTTGGATCGTGTTAACCTTTTTTAGAAGATGATAAAAGTTATTTGTTGAATTTTTAATTAGAAACATGAAACATCATATGAAAATAACATATTATATAGGTCGAGTTGTATGCTGCCCAAATTTTCATACAAAAATGGTATATCAAATGACAAAGTTGAACACTGTATCTATTGCATGAACTAGATTACTATGTTAGGTAAAACATGATATATTAGAAGTCCAATTCAAAATTACCTTATAAAAAACTATCCGATTCAAAATGAAATGATTAGGGATTAATTGAAATTTAATTCTAAAAGTTGTATATAATTATATTGATTGATAGATTTTAAATAAAAATTCATTAAACTGAATCAATCAAATAACTAAACCCTTGAAATTTTAGCATGAGTTATATTAGCAGTCACAAAAATTTATTTATATAATTATTTGGTTCTTCAACTAATTATTCAAATAATTTAAATTAATCTAATTTTTTTATTAAATAGATTATAAATAATTCATTCAAATTAGATCAGAATTTATTGTATATGTTAAAAGGTTAAATTGACATGGATTTAGTTCAAAATCTAATCATAAAATTTGAATCTAATTAAATTCAATGGATCTAAACTATCCAATACATCTTTTTAGGGAAATCATCAATCAAGATTAAGAACTTAAAAAATTAATAAAGTAAATAAAAAACAATAATTTTTTATTGAATAAACATGTAAATGATGTTGATAAATTAATAATTGACAATTTTTCAATGGATTATTAACACGAAGTAGGTGTAGAAAATTGTACACATCTATATTTAAGGACACATCACACATGAGCACAGTAATTATCGAAATCATGACTAATAAACACCAATATATTATAGGGTGTCATCTACTCTACTCAACAGACAGATTTTTCTATCATTAAAGAAAAACGTTGGCTCAAGTGTCAAACCTTTCACCAAGGGAAATCACACGTTACTTAAATTTGAGAGATTTGTAAAAACCTCTCCTCAATTATAAGCGAAATGAATGCTCTAACTTCAAATTTAGATATTTTTTAGTATATAATTAGAAGGTTTTTTAACCAAAAATTTGAGATTTTTACCCCTATATATATTTTGAATGTTAACAAATTATAAATTCGAGAACTGTCATGACTTACAAAAATAGATTACTATATAAAAAGTACGGTTTCGTTGGATACAATTTCTACAAGTAGATAATTTAGAAGTAGATTTTTTGAAAGTAGGTTTTTTAAAAATAAATATTTTGAAAAAAAATTATTGATTGTTTGTTTGTCAATAAAAAAATATATTTTAAATTATAGATTATTTGGTTAAATTATTTTTAAAACACTTTTAAATTATTAATTTATCAAAAAGGACATGAGCGAGAGTAATAGTATATTTATTTTAGAAATGTAATTACTTCAACCTCAACCATAAAAAATTAATTAATCATAATAGTAATAAAGATTTTCTTACTTATTCCTAGTTTAATTAATCTCAAAAAATAAAATTACAATATATGTATACTACAATTAGTTTTATTATTAGTTTATTGACATATATGAAGTGTTTTGTTAAAGTAATTGGTTTTAGATTATTAATTTATCAAAAATGATATGAAAAAGAGAAATAGTATATTCATTTTAAAAATGTAATTATTTCAACCTTAACCATAAAAAATTAATCAATCATAATAGTAATAAAAATTTTCTTACTCATTCCTAGTTTAACTAGTCTCAAAAAATAAAATTATAGTATAAATATACTGCAATTGGTTTTATTATTAATTCATTAATATATATGAAGTGCTTTGTTAAAGTAATAAACTGATATATTACAATTGGTTTAATTATTGGTTCGTTAATATATATATGTGTATATATAGTTGTAGAGTATATATACAAAATCAGCATAAGAAAAAAAAAAACAATATATATAAGCCAAAACCAATAAAAAACACACACACATAAAATATATATATATATATATATATATATATATATAAACCTAACTAGTTAAATAGGAGTTTGGAGTTCTCAAATATTTTTATAAAATAAAAGTGAATGAAATTGGAGACTGTGTTTATATATATAATAAACGTGTAATACGGTTATAAGGGTATAGAGATACCAACAAAATAAAATAGGGATGGATTGGATATTTTAATATGTTATGCCTATTTTCTCGTTCTTTACCTAAATGGACCAGTATAAGCCCCAGACGCTTGAACAGGAGCGAAGGTCCAGAGGCCCATGATCGGGACCAGCAGTTTGAAGTCTAGCTCGCGAGGCCGTCCAGGCCGCGAGCTCACAACAGCTACCAGACCTTCCAAGCATGCGTCCTACCCGCATCGTCAGTTCGTCGAGCTCGCGAGACTGCCCAGGTTGTGAGATCGCGAGAACCCCCAGATTGTCTAAATCTCCTCTCCTGGACACGTCGACGTATCTCCAGCACGCATCACCTGACTAACCAGAGAGCTTACTTATGAGATGTCGTGTGCAGCAAGTAATCAGAATCATCAACTCTCATTATTCCCCGCCGGAAACTGCCTGCACAATTACCCAAAAACATTCAATGAAGTGAAGGCCTCTCCTGGTATATTAAATGTAGACGTGTGCAAGAAGAGAACAATGATTACCTTTACAATTAATGCAGCATGACTATGTCAGGATTAGTTGAAACTAACCGTTGCCAGTAACGTGTGTAACTTTCTTTTGTATTTTCTATTGTCATCTCCCATTCTCTATAAATATGAGAGACATTTTACTGTACAAACAAGAAAAATATACTAGAGAATCGTCATTCTGCCAGAATTACTCCAGAGTGGTCGTGGATATAGGTGCAGTCACCGAACCATGTAAAATCCCTGTGTCCTGCATTCTTCTCTCTCTCTCTCTCTTTTATCTTCCATTGGTCACCCCATTTAATTCAACCAACCTCCACGACCGACATTCCTTCACCTGAATTAATTACCACCAACCTTGAACCGTATTAATTATTCATTTATCACACTTCCATCAGTACGATCAACCTTTAATTACCAAACTCCCAGTCTGGGTCCCTGAATCTCTAGTTGACCGTTTCCGAACGTCAATATAATATTTAAAAAAAAAAAAAAAAACTCAAAAAGATTTACTTGGAAAAACTCAAAATAACCATTTTCAGTTTTTTTAATTTCCCAAAAATTCTACTAGGATGTCAACAAAATGATATTAAAAAAATCAAATAAAACTTTTAATATTAAAAAAATATTTTTAGTTAGTAGATAAACTATATCAAACGTATACTAAACGTTGACATACTCTACTATATCAAACGTATACTAAACGTTGACATACTCTATATATATATATATATATATGTAATTATGAACTAGAAATGATTAAATCAATTTAAATTCTTTAATTTACTCTATATTCAAACAAATTATTATGCATAAATCGTGGGTGGAGATACATACAACAACATGCATGGCTACTCCTACACACAAAATTTCACGATAAATGTCAAATTTTTGCTATTATTTTCAAGTCTGACAAGGGTTTTATTATGGGTCCGTCTGGTCGACCGGTAATCTTGTTGGATAGAATTAGAAATTAAAATCCAACGGCTGGACTTGGCAAGAGAAGGAAAGTTTAGCATCCCAAGCCCAAGTTGGCCTCATAAAACTTACCGCTTGAGCAAGATTTCGAAAGCCACCAAGAATCTCGTTTAGTCAGGATTGTTTTTTTTTTTTTTAATAATCTTTTAATCAATATAATAAATTAATAATTTTAATATTAAATATATTTAAAGTAATTTTATAAAATAAAATCTTTTAATATTGTTTAAAAATATATTATATTTAATTAATTTATATTTTATTATTTATTATTTCATCAAACATATTTAAAATTAATTCAAATATCTTTATTTAAAATTTAATTTAATTTAATTTAATCAAAACCAATCCAATCAAACTCATTCTCAACTATATCAAACACATTATAGTACATATCTAATTTCATTCAATCATATTATTTTATTCAATTTAATCTAATCATATCTCATTCAATCTTATGCATCAAACTAGAGATGAGTATGCTAAAAACCTGCAAAAGCAATAGATTTTACAAGTTTGATAAACGTGGAATAGTGTTACATAGCCAAAACCACCTTGTTTTGTTAAATAATCTAAAGAGATTTTTACTTTTCATCAAACCGACAAAACAAACACAGCTTTCACTTGAACAAACGTAACATTGATTATAATATTTGGATGATTCTTCATGAAAATGTGAATCATCTCTCTTTCTTCAAGCAATTCCTCTACATGTTTTCGTTTTCAATCCCCAACCTGGAAGGAAACCTCCATTTCTTTCTTCACAGCCTTGTTTTCCAAGTAAAAACCACTCATCAACCAACTACTTCCCCGCATGCATGACATTTCAACCATATACTTCTCTTCTTATATTACATACCCTGTCATTAACCCCACTTGTGGCTCGTCCCCTTTTCATCTTTGTTGTTGTTGTTGATGTTGTGGGTTTTTTTTTTTTTTTTGTGTGTCTGGAAGGCTAAATGAGGACTTCTTCTATGTGGGTTGTGGCTGTTCTTGCCTTTTGTTTTGCCTTGAGGACTGCTGCTGCTCAGCAGAAAATTGAGAGGATTTCTGGTATATATTCTACCAACTTTTCATTGTCTGCATTTGTTTTTGTGATATAATTTTTGGTTCTTCGGAAATATATAATTGAAAAGAGAATAAATAAAAGTGGTTCTTTCATTGATTGAGCATGTATATTGAACTGACTTCGCCAGAAGTGGAGAATAGTTAGAGCTCTATTGTATGGTACATTGTGTCTTTACGTTGTTAATTTTGATTCAAAGAAAGATTTTCAATTCAATCGTAGTTTTGGATTGTGTTAACTTTTTTTAAGGAAAACCAGGCGTTACTTAAATTTGAGAGATTCGTAAAAACCTCTCCTAAATTTGATATTTTATAAGAAATTAATGCTCTAACTTCAAATTTAGATGATTTTTCAGTATATGATTAGAATTTTTAATTAAAATTTTAACTTATAAAGTGTTTTTGATATACTTCCATAAGATTTTTACCTATATATATATATATATATATTTTCTCCAGCAAGTCTATTCCTCCAGATCGCACAATTTGGAAGAGTTCCTCCAAGTCTGCGAAAGGAAGTTGCGGCTTCCTCCAAATAGAGGAAGTCAGCTTCCTCTGGTGGCCTCAATTTTTTTTTTTAAATAAATTATATTAAATTTTTGAAAATTAAAATTTTGTTGAAGTTTCATATTTTTAATATATTATTAAATTTCTTTTATTGTTAATATTATACTTTTAATTGTTCAAATTTATGTAATAAAAAAATTTTAATCAAAACATTTTTATATGTTGTGCTAAAAAATAACACTTGGATCACAAACCCAAAAGCCCAAATCAGCAGATGCCACATCAACAGGAACATATAGAAGTAGCTCGAGTTAATTAGATCGCATAAAAAACTTGAGGTCATGGTAAGAAAGTAAGTTGATCACAACATGTCATCGGCTCACAATTTCCTTAATGAAGTAGAGTTTCAAAAATAGGGAGATCACTTCAAAGAAGAAGCTGCCAAATTTGCACTTTGATTCGAATGTGGATGTACTAAATGATGTAAATAAAAAAAGAGAATCTTAGCATTTTCTATATTTTAATGATCAAATTATATATAAAAAAGGAAACTGAGCACTATATAAAGAAGTTTTTACGAAATCTTATAATATTATTTATATTATTAAAGTAATTTTATAAATGAAAATCTTTTAATATTGTTTAAAAATACATTATTTTCAATTAATTTATGTTTTTATTATTTACACTAAATATATTTAAAGTTAATTCAAATATTTTATTTAAAATTTAATTTAATTTAATTTTAATATTAAATTAATTTAGTTAAATCAAATACAATATAATTCAATTCCAACTGCACCAAACACGTTACAGTTTATATACGATTTAATATAATCTCATCTTATCTAATTCTGCGCATCAAATATGGACTGCACCCATTTTCCATAAAATTGGAAAGTAATTATTTGAATATATGAAAATTTACATATCTGTACATAACATAGGATCTTAATGTGATGTAATATAAAAAGAAATCTTGGCTGAGAAAGAAGCAAAAAACGAAAAGTTGTCAGTATTTCTAAATTTACGTAAAAATATCCTCATATCAATCCTTAATGACCATTCCTGGTCATGAATAATGAGTCATTATCCACTAAGTAATCGCCTTGTATACAAGATGGCCGTAGCAGACCTCTTGTTTCACAAAAATTTCTCCCACTCACTCTGATACCAATGGCGATCACAAGCCCCAAGGGGAATTTTACCGCCCCGAGAGGCTTTGCAAGAACTTTTAAATCGAAGTTGAAGGAAACCTTTTTTCCTGGGACTCAGGAATGAAAATCCTGCACGCAAGTCCTTGAAACTTTATCCCAGTCTTTGACTGGCTCCCCAAATACAATTTCAGTAAGTTGAAGTTTGATCTCTTTGCTGGTATCACCATTACCAGCCTTGCCATTCCTCAAGGCATCAGCGATGCCGAACTCATCAACCTTCCTCCCATAATCGGCCTTTGTAAGCTAAATTTCGTATTCGTTTTCGATATATTTTATTTACGGATAGAAATTATCAGGTACGGTCAATTCTGTGTCGTGAAAGCTTCGATCAGTGTATTAGAATATCACTTATATATGTCCTGATAGAGAGATGATTGGTTTTGTTGCAGATTCGAGTTTTGTTCCACCTATGATTTATGCCTTGTTTGGGAGCTCAAAGCATCTCGCGGTGGGAACGGTGGCAGCATGTTCACTGCTTATAGCTGAAACAATTGGAGGAAAAGTAAACTCAAAAGACGGTCCAGATTTGTGTCGTATCTTCACTTGGTTTTTACAGCCACCTTCTTCACTGGCATTTTACAGACAGCTTTTGGTTTTTTAAGGTCATTATTCATATCACATTCCATACGTACGTAGGTTAATTGTTATATTTTTGTTAAACTAGTATAAATAAATGTTACAGGCTGGGAATATTGGTGGATTTCTTATCACATTCCACCATCGCTGGGTTCATGCATGTCTGGAACTGCTGTGATTATATGCCTGCAACAAATGAAGGGCATGCTTGGACTCCAACATTTTACTCCCAAAACTGACGTGTTTCACGTCATCAAAGCCATCTTCCACAACAGAAATGAGGTCTGCATCTTCTTCAAAATATAAAACAAATTTGTAAATATAATACCTCAATCATATATATGTATATATTAGATTGAAAGAACATAAATAATCTACAGTTGAAATCAAAGCTATTCATTGGTTTGTTTAAGTTATTGTTTGCTCATTATTCCGTGGATCATAATGAACAATATTCATCTTTCAACGTAAATTTATAGAGTATTCATCGTAAGTGAAATTAATAATATACATTTTGTTTTGTTTGTGCAGTGGAGATGGGAGTGCTTTTTGATTTCCTTCAATTCACTAGATATTTGGTGAGTGCTCTCACTTTATTACCAAGAGCGAGATACAAAGTATCTGTATGAAGCACAAAATTCTTTCATAATTTTCGTGGTAAATTGTGTTTTTTGGACTAATATAAAATAATAGGTGTTAGTAAAGTATTTTAAAATTGATAATTATTGCATATAGTGTAATTACATTTCAGTCAAACATGTGAAGGTCACCTTTTTTTTAATTTTTTTTTTTATTAATGTTAGTCTTCCCAAATATTTTGTCCAAATTCATGTTTAAATATCGTGACATATAAACTATTAAAATATTATTAATTATTAGATCATCTCATGATTTACAACATCTTGATAAGTCACATACCACATCATTTGGACAAACTATTTGAAAAGCTTAACATTACTCTTTTTTATTTATCAATTTTTAGCTTTTTTTTGAGCTTTTTTAAGAGTTGTATACTGATTTTTTTAAAATAAGTAAAGCTAAACAATTATTTTTATTATAATGAAATGAATATTATTTTTAATTAATATTTAAAAAATTACAAAGTTATTTTAAATATAATTTTTTTTATTAAACATTTATTTGGTTTGAAATTTTGAATACCAAGGGAGTAAAATGCTCTCGATATTATTCATTTTAGTAATAAAAACAAAAATAATATATGAGAATGACTTAATCTTCATTGATGTACACCAATATTTATACAAAATGTATTAAAATATAGAAGGAAGTAAATTGAAGGAGGATCAATAAAAAAATCATTGTTATGAATGCATGAGAATAAATAAAAAATTAATATTGTCAAAACACATTGCTAAGACATTAGTGTTATTGATGATTTGATTCCTTGATTGATGGAGGGAATATCTTACCTAATATATTTTATATTGTGCATAATAGATAACAGTTTTTTAATAAAATTATCAAGTATATCTATAATTTTGTTTTGAGCCTCACAATTTGTTTGGAAAATATAAATAATCAAACAATCACATATTCAACTTTATTTTCCATTTGGCTGGTTAAATTTTAATTAATTTATATATAGTGTATTGCTTGAAAGTTGATATGTCCATTTGATATAATTTTCTAATATTGATATTTAATTAAATATAATATGAATATAATAATATGAACACTCAAAATTCTTAAAAACATGTCAAATTTTTTATTTTTTTTATTTACGAATTTATTATTATTGTACATCACATATTTAGCTGTCATTGTACGTGTTCAAATAACTAAACATTTTCCCCAAAAGTACTTGTCTCGTGCATAGCAGCGTATTATTATTTTTTGGAAATTATAGAGGAACAAGAACCCAAAGCTATTTTGGGTATCAGCAATTGCTCCCATGGTCAGTGTTGCAGTCGGCTTTATTTTCGCTAATGTTGCCCAACTAGAGAAACATGGAATCCAAATTGTAAGGCGTCTACTTTTACTTGCTATCACTTTTTTCCATTGAAATTATTTCTTATTCCTTAATATTCTCTTCTAATCTGTGTATCTATCTATTTATTTTTGCGCTCTTGCTTGTCGGTGGGTGAATTGAAGAAAGGGCTTAATCCTCCTTCCATTAAAATTTTGAACTGGGATTGTGAGTATCTACCGGTTACTATCAAAGCTGGGTGTGTTACAGGCCTTGTGGCTTTGGCTGTAAGAAAACTATTGTTACCATCATTTTTCTTCATTCCATTTATATTATTATTTCTTTTGCTTTAATTAAATTAATTAAGTAGTAAAAATTCTCATTACGATTTTTCTAATATTCCCCTCAGGAAGGAATGGCAATAGCAAGGAGCTTTGCAATAATGCAAAATGAACAAATTGATGGAAACAAGGAGATGGTAGCTTTTGGTTTCATGAACATTGTCGGATCTTTCACTTCATGCTACCAAACAACCGGTATGTTCTTAAATTCTTTTTTTTTTTTTTTTTCCTTTTCTTTTTTAAATTATTAATATATCTTTTCTGATTTTCACGTTTAATTATTTACAAAATATATAAATATTTGTTGTTCAGGACCATTTTCGAAGAGGGCAATGAATTTCAATTCTGGAAGCAAGTCACAGATTGCAAACTTTGTGATGGCAACATGCATGATGCTTGTGCTTCTGTTCTTAGCTCCAGTCTTTAAATACAAACCTCTTGTTGTTCTATCTGCCATTATCATGTCTGCAATGATCGGACTTATCAACTATAAAGAGATTATTCACCTCTTCAAAGTTGATAAGTTGGATTTTTGCATTTGCATGGCAGTGTTTCTTTCCTTACCATGGAGACAGGACTCATACTATCGGTAAACCTATCACTCTAAACCAAAAGTAATGTTAAACTTCCCGATTTAAGTTAACTCTATTGCTTCCTTTTCTTTTGAAATTGCAGGTGGGACTTGCAATCCTCAGGGCACTTCTATATGTGGCAAGGCATGCAACTTGTAAGCTTGGTAAAATACCAAATTAATTGGGAATTATACAGCGATGTGGAGCAATATCCTGACGCAACGGCGTTTCCAGGAATATTGGCTCTACAAATCGGCTCCCCTATTTACTTTGCAAACAGCAATTACATTAGAGAAAGGTAATTTTTTTTTTTTTTTTTATTAATGATCACAAATCGAATACATACATACACACACACACACACGAGGTCTTTCACAGATCTTAATTTGGGTTGAAATCTGGTCCTGTTGAGGTTGAGAGGGGTCTGGTTTCTAATTTGTTCTTTGGTGAACTGCGTGCAGGACTTTGATGTGGATCCGTGACGAAGAAGCCTTATCAAATTCCAAATCAAATACTGTGGAGCATGTGTTACTAGATTTGTCGGGCGCTACAGCCATTGACATGACAGGCCTGGAAACATTGACGGAAATTGGCAGAATTTTGACATGGAGGTCCATCAAGTTTGGAATGCTGAATCCGAGGATTGAGGTTTTGGATAAATTGACATTGGCAGACTTCTTAGACAAAATCGGCTAGGACTCAGACAATTGCGGCATGTCGTTTTTCGCTTCTACCCGCAAAACAAGATGGTGTTACTTTTTAAGGCGTTTGTTTCATTTGGAGGGATCCTTGATCGTGTAAGAGGCTGCGTTTTAGATTGGAGTCGGTTAAAATTGTGTATAATATATATTAGACAAAGGAAGATATCATAATCATCCCCATAATTGAAAAAAAAGCACCATCTTTTGTAAGGGATCGATTGATCAAATAATAGATAGGTTGGGCCTTCTCCCGCGACCCATTTTAATTGTTACAAAAATATCATAATTATCCCCGTAATTGAGAAAAGCACGATCCTTATGTGTGAGGAATTGATCCAATGATAGATAAGTTAGGTCCTCTTTCTAACCATTTTCAATTGTTATTTTATTTTTGAATTCTTAAAACAGTCTAATAGTGAAGATACTATCTCAAAAAATATAAGTTACGAAAACGCATCTGTTGGTGATAATTGAAAAAATATATATAAAAAATTAATACATTTATATTAAAGGTAGCATTTCATAAAAAGTAAAATAAACTAGAAGTTTAATATAAAAAAATTATAGCTTATATGATTTTTTTTTTATCATGTAAAACAATTTATATAAAACAAAAATAACTCACATCAATAATCATGAACAAATCAAACCTACTAAAATTAAACTAACGTTACATATTTTACTCTTATTATACTGAAAAATATTTACTCTCGCAATAAAAATAGAGAAAACTCTTTACAGATACTGTCAAATATACATGATGAAACTCAAACTTCTAACGAAGATGAAAGAAAAATGTACTAGCTATTTAAACAATAAATCGAGGTGCAATTCATATCTAGTTAAACATTTTTTTATTTTTAAAATTTAGTTATGATAATCTCTATTAGTTTAATGAGTAAAACTCATCAAATAGCACTAAAAAATTGATGAGTTTATGCACTAGCGTTAAAGAAGTGAAATACATTCATAACATTTATTAAGTTATGAACGAAATTTGAGAGGGATCCAAAAGATTGAAAAATTAAAGAAAATTAGTTAGTAGTTTATACAAGTATTATATAGTTTGCGATGAAAAAAATAATTCGTAATAACTACATAACTAGTAATAATTATTCATAATTTGTGATAGGATATAAAAGTGTATGAAGTCAAACCATGTTAAATTTGTAAATTGGCCTGACTGATGAAGTAATTGTGCCGTGGAGGTGGTAGAAAGTAATACACGCCTCGTACTACCAATTCGTTTCTATGTTTTGTAAGCATATTCACTTCGAATCTATGTCTACCAATTAATTGAAATATTTGAATATTTAATGTTAACATTATATACTTAATAAATTTTCATAAAGTTTTAGGAGAGGCATGCCTTGTCTCGGCCTAAGCTTGGCCCGTCCATGTCTGCTAGCAGCCGCGAAAGCAATAGATCTTACAGGTTTAATAAACGTGTAATTGAGTTAATGTGTTAAATAGCCAAAACGACGTTGCTTTGTTAACTAATCTAAAGAGATTTTGACTTGGCATCAAACCGACAAAACAAACACAGCTTTCACTCGAACTAACGTATACATTAATTGCTTTTAATATTTTGATGATTCTTCATAAAAATGTGAATCATCTCTGTTTCTTCAAGCAATTCCTCTACATATTTTAGTTTTCAATCCCCAACCCGGAAGGAAACCTCCATTTCTTTCTTCACAGCCTTGTTTTCTAAGTAAAAAACCACTCATCAACCAACTACTTCCCTGCATGACATTTCAACCATATACTTCTCTTCTATATTACACACCCTGTGACTTGTGGCTCGTCCCCTTTTCATCTTCTGTTGGTGTTTTTTTGTGTTGGAAAGCAAAATGAGGGCTTCTTCTATGTGGGTTGTAGCTGTTCTTGCCTTTTGTTTTGCTGTGAGGACTGCTGCTGCTCAGCAGAAAATTGAGAGAATTTCTGGTATATATTCTACTAACTTTTCATTGTCTGGTTTTGTTTTTGTGATATCATTTTCGGTTCTTGGGAATTACATATAATGAGTGAAAAGAGAAGAAATAAAAGTGCTTCTTTCATTGAGCATGTATATTGAACTGAGTTCGCCAGAAGTAGAGAATAGTTAGCGCTATATTCTGTGGTTCATTGTGTCTTTATGCATTGACGTACTGGAACAATTTAATTTGTGATATATATATATATATATATATATCAACTTTAGTAGCTTTAAAAACAAGATGATCATCACTATTTGTCATTGTCGTTGGCTTATTTGCTTGAGGTTAAACCTCAAGTTCTGTAATGAAATTGGTCCAATCTGAGGTAGGAATAGTTGTTTGATGTTTAGATTGTAGAGAGCACATGTTGATGTTGTGCAATCGAGTAGTTGTGTTGATTTATGTCAGGCATGTCGACTTCTTTAAGAATGTTTTATCGTTCAGTAATTATATCTGACAAACTCAAGAAACTGGATTCTTCAACACATGTTTCGTTGGTGTGTTATTTTCCTAGCCAATGGTTTGGTCAAATGCATTTTCACAATTTGTTACTCTTGATTTTTTATATAATTTCTATTGCTTTAATGTGAAAACCAATTTTGCTTTATTAATGAAGTTGTTGAGAAACGTGTAAATTTAAAAACCTCTTTTTAAGCAATTTGACTTGGTTGGGCTCTAAAGCATGAAAATGCACTTTTTATGTTACAGGAAGTGCTGGTGATGTCCTGGAAGATAATCCTGTAGGGAGGCTGAAAGTTTATATATATGAACTTCCTAGTAAATACAACAAGAAACTCCTTCAAAAGGACCCCAGATGTCTCACACATATGTTTGCAGCAGAGATTTTTATGCACAGGTTCCTCTTATCCAGCCCTGTTCGTACACACAATCCTGATGAAGCAGATTGGTTTTATATCCCTTTATACCCCACTTGTGACCTTACACCCACTGGCTTGCCATTGCCCTTTAAATCTCCTCGGATGATGAGAAGTGGCATCCAACTTATATCCTCAAACTGGCCTTATTGGAATAAAACGGAAGGGGCTGATCACTTCTTTGTTGTGCCACATGACTTTGGCGCCTGCTTCCATTACCAGGTAACATTGTCATTCTCACTTGATGTGCTACAATTGATGATTAATATATGTCACCCTCTTACCTTTGTTTTAGTGTGCTGATTTGCTTGCAGTAACTTTGGTTTTATTTTTTGGTGGATACTGTATATAGGAAGAGAAAGCAATTGAAAGGGGGATCCTCCCATTACTCCACCGTGCTACATTGGTCCAGACTTTCGGGCAACGCAACCATGTGTGCTTGAAAGAGGGTTCTATCACAATTCCTCCATATGCTCCGCCGCAAAAGATGCAGGCCCACCAGATTCCCTCTGACACTCCACGGTCAATCTTCGTCTACTTTCGTGGCTTGTTTTATGATGTGAACAATGATCCAGAGGGTGGTTACTATGCAAGGTAAGTGTTTCTTGAATTTAGAGTAGTTCGAACCAAAATTAGATCAACCCCACTTTGTTGTCAATAAACTTTCATTGAACTTCCAAAACTCCTAACAAATATATAAAGAAAAACTTCAATGCACCTGACGTATACGTTTTAACTATTTAAAATCATGTCATAATTATATAAATCATTAATTTCATAAAAGATTCTTGCATTTATATAAGAGACTTATGCCACATGTTATGATCTTAAAGATATCATATGCCATTCATGCCTTGGAAACCAAGTTGAAAGAAATCATCTAGTGTAGCAGAGGTGAGCAACAAAGGGAGTAACCAACACTGAAATTTTCCTCAAATGTGTCCTTTTCAATTAGTGGCCCAATAATAAAAAATTCTGTGAGCCAACTTCATGCATTTTAGGCATTTTTAACTTCACTAAGTAGACAGTAGACTACATACTTTGTATATTTCATATATTCAATGCACTAGAAACCTTCTTGTAGCATTTGGCAGTGATGTGTGACCTTGTAAGCCTCTATATCTGAAGTTCAGTATCTAATCTGGTGTATGCCATTTTGCTGGATTGACAGAGGCGCAAGGGCTGCTGTTTGGGAAAATTTTAAGAACAATCCTCTCTTTGACATCTCCACTGATCATCCAACTACATACTATGAAGACATGCAACGAGCTATATTCTGTTTGTGCCCTCTAGGATGGGCTCCTTGGAGTCCGAGGCTTGTTGAAGCAGTGGTGTTTGGCTGCATCCCTGTGATCATAGCCGATGACATTGTTCTGCCCTTTGCTGATGCAATTCCGTGGGAAGAAATTGGAGTTTTCGTAGCTGAGGAAGACGTTCCAAAGTTGGACACAATCCTTACATCTATACCAACCCAAGTAATTCTGAGGAAGCAAAGACTTCTTGCCAATCCTTCCATGAAACGGGCAATGTTGTTCCCACAACCTGCACAGCCAGGGGATGCCTTCCATCAGATATTGAATGGTCTGGCACGGAAGCTGCCTCATGACAAGACTACTTACTTGAAGCCCGGTGAAAAGGTTTTGAACTGGACTGCAGGACCTGTGGGAGACTTGAAACCTTGGTAAAACATATGTGTCGTGTTCAATTTCATGTTCTTGGTAAGGATTGTTCAAGTGTATTCTCTGATTGGTTTAGATCCTAGAATTGCATAAAGTTGTTGAGGTTGATGTTGGCTTACACCAAAATTTTTGATTTTGTAGAGATGATTATGTTATTGAAATACCAAATCTGGAATTGTAATTGATATGTTATAACTTACAACACTACCTGTTTTTCCAATTACAGCGGCAATTGCATCAATTGAACTCATTTATCAGCAGGCTTTTCCGTTTTATGGTTTAAACTTTTAAGCATTAATTATTATAATGAACATTCTTATAAACCAACATCTACATTTTATTGAAGTGAAAACGTTTGTCTTTCAATAAAGTATTGCATAATAAGACAAATATTTTTGTTAAAAGATAGAATAACTCAATTCTGTTGACGGTACTTGAATACAATCTAGTAAATATGATCTAATTATTAAATAAAAATAAAATGTAAATATTTATACTAAAGAAGATTGAATATTTTTAATTAGAATACAAATAAATTCAAAAAAAGTTATAGGAGTTTTACTTGAAGTTACATTGAAAGATATATGGATTTATTAGTTCTTCATTTTATTAATGATATTTAAAAATGAGAGAGTTTTGAACTCAAAAACCTTTTTATACGACAACAAAAAAGATCTTACCAAGTCGACTAACAGATATGTAACATCAATGACTTCTATTGTACATGATTTAAACTACGAAATAAAAGATGGACATCTGTCCATGACTTGGAATGAAGAAAACTGGTTGAGCACACAAAGTTGGAAGACTGCAAGATGGATTGATCTTGATCTACAATTTTGACTTCTTGGTCAAAGTTGTTGATCAACTGACAATAATCTCATCGACGGTTGGGATTGTTAGGCACCAAACATCATGTGCATAGGGTGAAGAGCAGGGAGAAATTCCTCAACCAAAGTGCTGTGGCTTTTTTGAGTCAATTTTATAATTGTTGGTTTTATGACCTTTTGGCTTTGGGTTAAAGTTGAAAAACATCCAATCAATGAGCATCTCTTGAGCTATAATTATGGTCAGGTCAGATAATGAGAATCGAACAACTTTTGATATTCCAAAAAGGACAGGCCAAGTTGAAGAATGCTGCCCCTCCACCTAAAATTTGACCAAACCATACTTTCAAGGTATCACCTACCACATGACATGCTGGTTAGATGATCCAATCCTATCTTATTTTATTTATATAAAGATAAAAAAACAAGAATACGCTTAGATTGTTTTAAAAAAGTCTAATCTCTTTACTTCAACATATATTAAAGATTAATGCAAAATTTGGATATTCAAGAGATGTTGTTTGTTTAAAAATGTAAATTTTGTATCCATCAAACTTGTATATACTGAACATTATAATATATAGTTTGAATACATTCCAAGAAGAGAAGTCCCCAAATGCTTATTCTTTTATAAACATGGTGAAAATCTAACTCTCATTTCCAAGATGGAAGAAAATACGGTATGATTGGTAACCGCAGTTTTTAGCAAAGTTGAGATCCCAAATTTAAATCCTCCTTCATCAATTAAGAAAAATGGGGGAAGACGTGCATGATTGAAACAAATAACAAAGTCATCTATTAATAAATATGATGAAGCATCATAAGACTATTCATAATTCAGTTATGAGTCCAAACTCAAAAGTATCTTCATCCATGATAAATACCGTTTAGTTTCGATTAAAGTAGTCTGTTTAGCAATCTTGTCGGGTGTTTTGAAGATACTCTGAATCATCACTATTATCAATAACTCAAATAATAGAGAATCCAAGTCTTTTTTATTGTAACCTAATGCATGAATGTAAATAACAAGAAAGGTCAGTAAAACTAGTTTGGCGAGACGAAATTTGTTGGGCAAATTGACCTCCAGCTTGAAAACATATAAACAATAAAGAGAAAACTAAAAGACAGATTTCAACTGTTGCCCAATTCCCAGATGAAATTCAGACTGTTTGGCCATAAATTGAGTTCACCTAAAAGTCCGATAAACTCTCTGTCAAAATGAAGCAGTGGCCTTAGAAATGAAGGTGACATTGATTGCTAATTTATTTGTCAGAGTCTTTAATTTTTGAAGCCATTTTGATTTCTAATTAAGTTTGATCTTAAATATCTTACATATATTTTGCTTTCACATCATGTGGATGTATGCTATAATCAAATGATTATAGAAAAACTCCCCCACAAAACAGAACATATTGGCATTCTTTTTGCTTTAATTCATCTGCCTTTTACAGTAACTTTATCATATGATTGATTGGATTGTGATCTTAATATATTGGAAATATTAGTAATATTAATTTTAGATTAATAATTAATTGATCTAAAAAAAATTTAGAATCATGATTTTTTCTTCTTCGTTCTTAAATTGAGATTATTAAAATAAAAGTTGACTGGAACTATACTTGCATGAAGAACTATACATATGATTATAATATCTACTCTCATGACTATGGGGAGATTTACTAATATTCGTCGAGTGAGGTGAGATTTGAACATCCTCACTAAAATAAATAAATATTAATATAACCATTTAATCAAGAGTTGATTAATATTATAAAGTTGAGACTTAAAATCTAGAATAAAAATCATTTATACTAAATCAATAGATTGAAGTAATTTCGTTATGATTCTTGTTTGAGACATAATTTTAATCATCGGTTGTCGGTTATTGAATTAAGAATACATGAACGACATATTGAAATTTATATTTAAGTTAGGATATCTACCTAAATCACCCTAATAAAATATGTAATGAATGATTTTAATATATTCACTTAGTTTGTGAACTTATTAAATAACATAAGTTAATTGATTTTAATTTTTTTTAAAAAAAAAACTATGAATTAAAATTTTAACAAAGGAAATTATATCGGATATAGTTCAATTCTAACCTCCATTATCACAATCATAAAATTACAAACAAATTCCTTGTAATATAAAATAGGATTTACTAAACATGTTATTTAATCAAATCTAAACCAAAATCCAAATCTAATTAGGAATGAAACAAAACATTCATTCCCAACTACTAACGAAATTTTTAATATAGAAATTTGTTAATCAGTCCTATCCAACCATTCAAATTCAGCAACTAAAAAAAAAAAAAAAAAAACTTAAAAAATAGTAGAAACAATATAGATAAAGCAATGTGAAAAAATCAGTATTTTCGAAAACTACTATTTAAAACGAAAATGATGTTTCCAAAATAATAAATTTTAGATGCCCTTGAAAATAATAAATTTTTATTTTTAACTTTTTCATTAAACAATATTTAGAATGCATTTTTTTTTTAATTATTATAAATTTAGGAGTTAGAGAGATAGTGACATAACTCCATCCTGAAAAATCTACTATTAGACACATTAATTTTCGTCAATTGAAATAGAAACATGTTCTACAAGAAGGATCCAAACGTCCTTTAGGTAAAAAAATAGATTAAAAACGAAGAAATCCAAAAAATGTGAAGAGTAGACATAGGGAATTTGTTCGCACATGCCACATGCCCTTCTAAATGAGTATGCGTCTCCCATCCACCGTAATAATTGAATTTAAATAATACAATTCATAATTTATAAACATTAGACATAGATTAAATAAAGGTTAAATATTAAATATCGCACTTACTATATAATTAGTTGGTTAAGATTATTACTGATGACTTTATCTAGTAAAATAGCCAGATTCCATACTTATATGTGGGATTTCATACGTAAATATAGACACATTTTGGACAGCCTTGTTTAACTTAAAAAAAACGGAAGAATTTCATGAAACAGAACCCATATCAGAAAAACAAACAGAAACACAAGTCTATTCAAAAACTGCTCCACCTGCCCGTTGAAAGCTGTCTATCTCTTAATATCATTATTAATATTTTTATTTATTTACATATCGAACCATTACAAAACCAAAACCCTTTCTTGTTTGTATCGTAGCGTGATCAGACACTCGAAAAAAAAAATACCATCTTTTCCTCCTCTCTCTTTGCTACCTCTCTTCACTTCTCGATCTCACCTACCCTTTTCTTGGTCTGATCTCTCCATGGCTACTGTTTCCAAGCTCTCCAATCCAACCACACCTGCTTTGTCTGTCAACTCTAGATCATCATCCTCTTCTTTGCGTAGAACCTTCATTGGATTCAATTCTAGTAATGGCTCCACCTCCAAGTTTGCTTCTTCTCACTTGTCTCTCCGAAAGAGCCATGCTTTGAGACACCCTTTGGTGTAAGTTTTCACCTTTGATTCTCTTTTTAGAGTGCTTGTATGGTTTTGTTTGTGATCTTTAATGTTGTGGGGGCTTTGAATCATTTGGTTATGTTTTGTTTTGATTTCATGTCTTTGTTGAACTCTTATAAACTCCTTGTTATCCTATAGTTTGTCTTTGTTTATTTCTTTAAATGGGAAATTTTCACTGCATGTATAGAGATCTTGGTAATCTCACTTCATGGGTCATGGTTTATGAGAATTGTTGTCTTGGGTTATATTTTAGATTGCTTTTGATTGTAGAATAATCAGATAAGAAGTTGGTGGTCGAAAATGCTTGATAAGTGATTTTAGAAGTGATTGTTAGATGTTGAGCCCACAGTGAAGTCAAAATTTGCTGTCAAGTTGATTAGCAGGCACTTTTAAAGTGTGAGATTGTTAAGCAAAAAGTGATTAATCTACCTAATGGTGTAAGTTGGTTTGATCGGTTTGATCTTATGTTTATCGTTTGTATTCGAGTGAATTACCACAAGGGTTATTCAACCTTGGATACTGATTTGATCTTGGTGTTCCTCATTGTTAAATTTTATGCTTTTGGGAGTTTGGTATAATGTAGTCTTTGCATTATTCCTGTTTGCCATAGATAATTTGAGTGAATTTTATATGCTAAATTCAACTTCATTTACAGTGTCAAGTGTTCTGCACCTGGTGGAAATGGTAGTGCAGCAAAGAGAACAACTCTTCACGATCTTTACGAAAGAGAAGGGCAGAGCCCTTGGTATGATAATCTCTGCCGGCCTGTAACTGATCTGCTTCCTCTGATTGCCAGCGGTGTGAGAGGTGTAACTAGCAATCCAGCGGTAATCTCTTACATGTGTTTCTTTTGGTTTTCCTTAACTCTTCTAATTACCTTGAACTTTCAATATTTGATTAGAATAATCAATGTACGGACATGTATTATCTAGTTTACTTTTAATGGTTATGATCTTAGTGTACTGAGTTAATAAATTTGTGCTTGCAGATTTTCCAGAAAGCGATATCATCATCAAACGCTTATAATGATCAATTCAGGTATTGCAACTGATCTATCTTCAAAGTATAACTACAGTTCATATGTGATGACAAGATCAGATTGCATCGTTTGTTTGTGGTAGCCGTAGCCTAGTGGGTTTTAAGTTGGATGGGCCATTATGTGGATTGAACTGTGAACATATGATATCTTCTGGCCATAAAAGGGAGAACTATAATGCAATTTGAATGTGCTTTGGTTTGGTTGATTGAACTATTATAAATAGGCCAGAAAAATGTAATAGTTGACATTTGATGCAAAAGAGAACTTGAAATAAAAGGTTCTGCCTTTTGATGTCTGGGATGTAAACTGGTCTTGTTTAGTTTGCTGGTTAGTGGATGCTCGGGTGTTTGGAAGTTAGATGGACTATTGACTTCTGTACAGAAATTTAATTTTTCTTTATGTTTTTAGCTGATTGTTCTTGTATTAATATAAAATCAATGGAATCTACAGAGAACTTGTACAATCTGGAAAAGACATTGAAGCTGCATATTGGGAACTTGTGATCAAGGACATTCAAGATGCATGCAAATTTTTTGAACCGATCTATGATGAAACTGATGGTGGCGATGGCTATGTGTCTGTTGAGGTATCTCCCAGCCTTGCCGATGACACTAATGGCACTGTGGAGGCTGCAAAATGGCTTCACAAATTAGTCAATCAGCCAAATGTGTACATTAAGATCCCTGCCACAGCTCCATGCATTCCTTCTATCAAGGAAGTTATTGCTCAGGGCATAAGTGTCAATGTGACTGTAAGTTCATTACCTGAATATATTTTTCATATGTTCCTTAATGTTTTGTTATTCCTTTAAGTTATTGGTTTGAAAATGCAAGATATGTGCTACTATTGTAATGATCTTTGTTGTTAAATCAAATTTCCTCTTTAATAGTCTCTGATGCTAAATTTCTGTTGTATGTACAGCTCATATTCTCCCTGGCAAGATATGAAGCAGTCATTGATGCTTACTTGGATGGCCTTGAGGCTTCTGGGCTTAGTGACGTCTCTAGAGTCACAAGTGTTGCGTCCTTTTTTGTTAGTCGAGTAGACACCCTCGTTGATAAGATGCTCGAGAAGATTGGAACCCCAGAGGCCCTTGATCTACGGGGAAAGGTAAGCTGATTTCAGTTTCATGTTTGTACCGTTTGAGGACTAAGATCCCAGCATGTCAAATTGTGCTTATGGTGTGTTAACTGTTTTAGGCTGCTGTAGCTCAAGCGGCTCTTGCATATAAGCTTTACCAGAAGAAGTTCTCTGGTCCAAGATGGGAGGCTCTTGTGAAGAAAGGTGCAAAGAAGCAGAGACTACTGTGGGCATCAACTAGTGTTAAGAATCCTGCCTACCCTGACACTCTATACGTTGCTCCACTCATCGGACCTGATACGGTGAGCCATCCAAAAATCTTCATTTGTTGATGGATATTTATTTATGAAAGAACAGCTTAATGTTGTCAACTCTCTAGAATTAATATGTTAATGTATACGCCATTTATGTCGCCAATTTCCTTGCCGCAGGTTTCAACCATGCCTGATCAAGCTCTCCAAGCATTTATCGATCATGGTACTGTTTCAAGGACAATTGACTCGAATGTGTCTGAGGCTGAAGGAATTTACAGTGCACTTGAGAAGTTGGGAATCGATTGGAGCTATGTGGGGAATCAACTCGAAGTAGAAGGTGTAGATTCTTTCAAGAAGAGCTTTGACAGTCTGCTTGATACCCTGCAAGAGAAGGCAAACTCCCTTAAGCTGGTTAGCCTGTAAAAAAGGCACTTAATGTGATTTGTTTGCTTAATTTGGCATTTGTGAGTACAATAAAAACCAGGTGGGTTCCGTGGTGTATCCTGCTTGTTGTTTGTAAGACAAGATATTTGTTATATATTATAAAGTTTCAGCTTGTAGTTTACAGTTTTCACTATTTGCTTTTAGCTTTCTCCTCTCCTTTGCTTGCTTTTGTTTTGAATGAAAATCCCTTTATTCCAAGAGGAAAAACTTAAATGGGACGGGTTTATATGTAACATCAGTCCTGCCCTGTCTAACAAGTTATAGTAGTTGGAATATAGATTTTGATTACATTTTCAAAGTTGCTGGGATGATACAATAAGGTTATTTATAGCAGTTGTGTTGATCACATAATGATATATTGATGATGTGATAATTACAAATTAATATAAATTATTTGAACAATTAATTTGTGTGATTTTCTGATTTAGGCAGTGTAGTATTACTCTGTTTATATAAGAATGCATGTGGTGGAATTTTATTGAATAAATGTATGTTCTTATCGGTGTTTGGAATTGGACTAGAACTTTGAACTTTTGTTGTTGAATCCTTGATTTTCAAACGCAAAATGCATTTGGATTCACAAGAATGAGCCATGCTATATTATATTATACTTTAACTAAGAGTATGGTTGATATGGTTGGTGATGGATTTCCACCTTTTTAATTTTAATTTATGTTGGATTCAAAGGAGGTACTACAATCATGTTTCATTGTAGCATTATAAACAAATGAAGAGTTTTGTCATTAAATATTTTAAAAGAAAATTAAAAATAGACAGCTAAACCACGATATATAATCATCATGTTTCATTGTAGCAATACAAACAAATGAAAAGTTTTGTCATTAAATATTTTAAAAGAAAATTAATAAATAGACAGCTAACCACGATATATAATCACGTAATAGCAATATTCATCAATAAAATCTTATCATACATATAAAACCTTCTAATAATAAAATCAGCATGACATCATCGTATTAGAATTTCACAGGATATTAGGAATTCTTCGGTATGTATAAAAGTAGAGAGAGCAGTCGAACAAAATCTGAGGCCGTTATCTTCCCGCGAAGCCACTTGTTTCTTTCTCTCTCTCTCTCTGCGTCTCCGATAATCAAAAAATAAAAAAAATAAAAAACAAGAAGTTAAAAATGGGTTCAATTTCAGTTCTGGGATGTTCTCTGCCACTACAGTCTCTCAGTGTTCCTGCTGTTATGAGATGTTCAACTTTGGTACGTTGTCGTTTCTTCAATCTTTGTTTTTGTAGTGATCCTATTATAAAGTTTTGATTTTTTTTTTTTTTTTTTATTGTTCACAGAAATGGAGAAGACCCTTTTCTCCTCTCTCTCTCCACCACCCATCTGGCTTCTCCGGTCCCATTTCGTGCGGTTAGTGCAAATTACAAGTTGGAGATTGATGCAAGTCTTGGAAACTATATTAGTTTTTGCCAAAAGCCCTTTTACATAGTTCAAGTTGTATTTTTATTTTGGTGGTTTTTGGCCTGAAAATTGATGAGTTTGCTTTTGAGGATTAAAAAGTACCTGTGAGTATTACCTAGAGAAACTTGTACTTAATACGAGTCTTGGAAGTGTTTTTTGATATTTGTAAAAGCACTTTTTGAGGATTAAAAAGCACTTGTGAGTGTTGTGTGGTGAAACTCTTATTCCATACTTTTCTTAATTTAAAAAAAAAAAAGTTAAATTTATTTTTTGGTTTAGGAGAATAGCTCAATGGTGAATAACTAAGAGTTTTAGTTGCTTTTCAAGCTCAAATGCTCTTTAAGTGATGTTGAATTATTTGTTTTGATATAAAGGGGTTCGGCTTTTGTAGGTGAAAGTAGCTTCATGAGTAATGGGCAAGACGTTGAACGAAGAAGCGTGTTGATAATGTCCGTTGGGTTGTTGGCTGGAGCTTTCTGGAATGCTGCCATGGATGGAGTGGCCGCAGCAGCTGAATTCACTGATAGTATTTTCCTGTCATCCTTTTTGTTAATGCTGTTAATTTCTGTGTTTCTCTTATGTTCATACATACGCTTATTCATTCATTTTTAGTAACTGATATTCAAAGGTCAAGGAATCATGATGCAGTTGCATGTGTTGTTACTTCATTGCTGGTAGATGTTTAGTTGGTTTTGATATTTGGAGTTCTTAAGTTTCTCAAAATTCAATAAATAAGGAAGTAAAAGACTTAGAGTATGCTGATTGCTGAGGGCTGCATTAAGATGATGATTTGTTACCTTATAAACTTAGTCTGTTATAAACTTATAGTATGCTACTTCATCTTCTAAGATGGTAAGTGACCAAGCTACCTGATTTATGGTATTGTCAATCTACATGTCTTTTTTGTTCTAGATTTGTATCTATGCTGTCCAGAAATGCATCGTGTAAGGGAACTTGATTGATTCAACGGGGATGGCTTTAGCATATCACTTGCTTCTGGGGGTGATAGAGTTGTGCAAATTTGTTAAGAATTAATGTTCAATGTTTGAGAAATTATATAGTTGCAAGGACTTGCTGTTGAGACTGTATCTTGAAATACAGTGCCAGCACTTAGGGGGAAGGATTATGGCAAGACAAAAATGCGGTATCCAGACTACACAGAAACAGAATCAGGTCTTCAATATAAGGTCACACATCGGAAACTACATTTCCTTGGATGTTTAATACACAAGCATTTATGGTTTATTTTTTATTTTTTAAATTCAAAACCCAAAAGAATGCAGGACCTGCGACTTGGAAGTGGCCCTATGCCAAAGATGGGACAGACTGTTGTGGTAAGGCAATGTTATGCCTACACATGGCTTTACAAGTGATGTAAATATCTTTAAATTTGTCTAACTATTGTGCCTTGAACGACATACCTATTT
>CM034470.1:432403-443017 GCA_019925255.1 Litchi chinensis | reverse complement strand
TAGATGAGCGTAGTTTTGGACATACAATCCCTTTTGTTTGTTCTTTAAATGTGGCTTGTGGGATGGGCATTCTTCCTAAGTCTGATGCTTTTTCTTTTTTACTTTATCACCCATCTCATGCACAAACATAAATTTAATCAAATCCTCCTCCTCCTAGATTAATGTGAAGAGGTTCAATTGCCAGAATTCTTGCTTCAAGGGCTATCCCTTTAGGAATAGGCATTTTTCTTCAGTAAACTTTTCACTTTAAAAACTAAAACGATTTATGCAAGAAAGAAGCAGAAAGAGTTTGTGTTGTTTAAATAAAGCTCAACATATCTTTTCATACAGCCGAACCTGCCTTACTTTAGACCATAAGTAGATAGTTTAGAGAGAATTTTAAAACAAAACAAAACGAAAATTGTTCTTTACGGTTTGAGTTATAAAGTTATTAATTTGAACAAGTTCAAATTTCAAGAAACTAGACAATGTAAATTTTAGAATCTGGATTTTTCTGAAAGTTTTGATTATCTTATTTCAAAGCTGGAATTGTGTAAAAAAATTTGGAATCATGTAAGAAAATTTTAATTCTGAATGTGTTTTAGGTTGATTGGGATGGTTACACCATAGGATACTATGGTCGCATATTTGAAGCTCGAAACAAGACAAAGGGTGGATCCTTTGTGGTATGGGAATTGTCTCTTTTCGCTTTTCTACACTACTGTCTAATAACACTTGATTAACAATTTTCTGGTGGTCTTGCAATTTGCAGGGAGATGATAAGGACTTCTTCAAATTTAGATTAGGATCTCGAGAGGTCAGAAACTATGCCCTTTCTTAAAGATTAAAGACCGTTATCTTCTAGCTTATATAGGATTGAAAAGAGAATGCACCTTCAATGTCTTTTTTGTTCAAGTTAAACTGTTTTTGATGTCTTTCATGGTTGACATGCAATCTTATATATGGTCTGGCATGTTAGGAAAGAATCTAATACTTTTTATATTAATCTTTTTCAACTTCTGAGATGAAATCAGAACATGGAGTGAATTTTCGAAGTGAAGTTACAGAATTAAGGATTTGATTTGATGTGGAGGACAAATTTGTCCTATAATTGTACAGTATGATTCCCTTCCTCCTTAGCATGATGCTGATGCTTGAAATAGAGGCTTCTGATGGTGCTATCTGGTTCTCGAATCGTAGGTAATTCCAGCTTTCGAGGAAGCTGTTTCGGGCATGGCTCTAGGTGGCATTAGAAGGTGCTTCATCTGCTTTTCTGAAACATTTTGCTGTTGTTATATTTGAAGTAATAGATAAAAATGTTCACTTTATCATACATTCAATTTGATCATATGTAACTTAAATCCATTCGACATTAACTTCAGCTTTTGTGTCTGCAACCCCATGTTTCAACAAGAATGCATCATCTGGAATAACAAATGTAGAGGCCATAAAAATAAATGCTAGACCAATCTGTTTGAATGTTATCTCAGTTATGAGTCAATCGTAGCTCAGTAAATTAGTGTTGTATCATGATTTTAAGATGCTTTGAGGAACTAGCAGGACTCCTGAGCATTGTCATTGCTAGATATTTAGTTATCTTTTTCTTGATCTTTGACAATAAATTTAAAAATTTTTGTGCTTTATACCTCCAAGCACGCATATTGTGAGCAAATTTGAAATTTTACTTCACAGTGATGCAGGATCATAGTGCCTCCAGAACTGGGATATCCTGAGAATGACTACAACAAAAGTGGCCCGAGACCAACTACATTTTCGGTAATATTAAGTCTTTTGATTTCTCTTGCATCGTATTTATTCACATTTTATGCTAGGTGTTGCGTTGCTGTTTTTTTAACAGGGACAGCGGGCTTTAGACTTCGTGCTGAGGAACCAGGGTCTTATAGACAAGACGCTGCTGTTCGATATTGAGCTCCTCAAAATTGTACCAAGCTGATCATTTATGAACTTCAACATGCTGCATTGTCACCATCTGAACATTGAGATTAGTTTTATGCAATCCAAGGAGCTGAGAGATAACTACACATGAAGAGAGCCGATTTGTAAATCATCACCATCACCATTTGAGGAATGTCAAGGTTTTCAATTTATTTATGCAGTCAGAGAGCTGTTCTGTTGTAGTTGTAATTTTCCTGTTGTTGAGATGAAATATTGCAGAAGAGCAAATACCAAAAATTCCAAGTTTAGGTTTAATTGACCGAGTGTGTATTTATATGTTTTTCTATCAAAACACTTGCATGTCTAAGAATAATTTTCATTACTGAAAACATACATGTAGTGTTAATAAATTTTCTTTCTTCATAATACCTTTTCATTTTTTGTTCATTTAACCTAATATTAATTTCTCCATTTTCTGCGTTTGATTTTTTAAAAATATTTATCTTTACGTTCAATTTTTTAAAAGTTAACAAATGAAAAATAATTCTAAAACACTAGACGAAGCATGCATTTTCAAAGTACTTAAAAATTCTTGTCGGATATGTATGTATACACTATATCTTTAAATTTTTTAAATTCTTTTAATAGAACAATGGAATTTCAAAGGCATTGAAAAACTTATTTGTATTTCCCAAGAACTTCCAAATACCAGCATCACTACGCACTTACAAACTAACTGGGACAAACTTGGGAATCAAAAAGTTGAATTATGGTTTGATTTGATTTCATAGTCTAGCAAGATTACTTGAAGAGTTTTCAGAATATTCTGAACATCATATCAGGGTGTTCCAATGTTAAATAGATTCTTATATAATATGAGAATAATGTTCACAAAAGGTGCCTAAGCTTGTATTGAATCAATCAAAGCTAAAACTTGTACAAGACATGGAGGTCTGCATCATTTATAGAGAAAAAAATCAAACCATCGTCTTCAACTCCAAGCCATCTAAGAACCCATAAACTCTCTCTTATTGATCAGACATGTTCTGGTGCTTCCTTACCTATCATTCTCATCCACAACGGACCCATCAAAGCCACTTCTCATCACCTCAAAATGTCCCTCTCAGAAACTCTACTTCACTACTATCCTTTTGCAGGTCGCTGCAAAGATCATTTTTCTATCAACTTTGATGACTATGGTGCCACCTTCATTCAAGCTCAAGTAGCGGGCGACATTTTTGAGGTACTTAAACAGCCAGACAATGGTAAGTTGGTGCAACTACTGCCAGAAGAGCAACAGCTTGTAAGTAATCAAATGAACCTGGCTGTCCAGCTCAATCAATTTGATTGTGGTGGGGTGGCATTCTCTTTTCGCATTAGACATGTTGTAGCTCATGCAACTGCAGCTGCATATTTTATTAAAAATTGGGCTACGGTTGCTTCTGGTGGCAACCCTTTAAAGGATGTGACTTTTGAGTGCACCCACATTTTCCCTCCACAAGATGTGTCAGGCTTATTGACACTTGAAGAAGTTAAGAGAACAGAACTTGATCAGTCAAGTGAATTCATAAAAAGAAGGTATGTTTTCGAAGGTCCTACGATAGCTGCTCTGAGAGAAAAGATAGGCAATGCAAAGACACGTTTTGAGGCCGTGTGTGCAGTCCTGTGGTGTGCTTTCATAGCAGCAAATAGGAAAACAGGTGAAAAATTTGTAGCAACAATTCCTGTTAACCTACAAAAGAGAATGAATCTGCGGACACCAGAACATTTCATTGGAAACATCATTACAGTGGCAACAGCAAAATGCCAAGGGGAGGAGACAACTGACCACAACATTTTGGCAGGAAAACTTGGCGAATCAATAAGAAAGGCTAGTGAAGATGGCAAGTACTGCTTGTTGAATGCAACAGAAGAGGAGGGAAGAGAGAATCGGATGGGGGTGTTTGGTATTAGTAGTTGGTGTGGACTTCCATTTATGAAGCAGATTTCGGGTGGGGAAAGCCTGTGTGGACATATGTTAGCCTGCAGGGAGGGCGTGTTAACAACATTGCTATTCTTGTAGACACTTGTGACGGTGAAGGAATTGAAGCATGGATGGGGTTGAGCAAACAAGATATGGCCATATTTGAACAAAATCCTGAAATCCTTGCTTATGCTTCTTGCAAACCAAGCGTATAACTAGCTATACATCTACATTTTCACTTTGACAATAAGAGCTTTTTCTATGTTGTGTGTTATATTAGATTAAATTGTAGTATCTTAGAACGTTATAATTCCATGTTTTGTGGTATATATACACTAGCTTTTTTTACTTTTCGAGAAAAATTGAAATCTGATCCATGAGCCAAACTATATGAGACTTTATTGGTGATCTAGGCTCAAAGGACACACTTACACTAATACCAACAAACAACATAAGCAGCTTCTGGATAAACAAACAACGCCGCCAACATCAGAAAGAAGAGGCTAAGAATCTCAACCACTGTGTTTGCATCAGAAGCCATTTGCACAGGCAAAAATCAAAGTTGAGAGCTAGCATGAGACCCTCTTGAAGCACAGCCACCGCTTCTGGAGGGTAGGCTGGCCCAAATTTTATTTACAGATACAACAAATCAATTCCAGATTATTGGCACCAAATTTCAGTGTAGAAAATTAAACAAATACATGTGCAGTTACTTCGCACTGACAATATTATACAACTTGCTGCAAAAAAAAAAAAAAAAGATAAACGAGTTGTGTAGAGACCAAGGACTCGAAGAACTTCAAGACTAGCAAGCAACGTAAACCTTAAAAAGGTAAGCGGACAAAACCATCATTAGCAGCATTGCCATTGATGTGAGTTGAACGTGAAAAAGCACAAACGATGTCAACCAAAAAATATATATATGTATATCTATATATCTTGATGATGCTTAGCAGTTAACCACCGAAGTCGAGCTAGAGCACGATTAGAAAACTTCGATGAAACACATAGAGAGAGAGAGAGAGAGAGAGAGAGAGAAGGAAGGGACAAGTTTGTTTGTTTTTTTTTTTTTTATTTGTTTATTTGTTATTTGAATTAAAATGTCATGTTAATCCGGTCAGGCTGGATAATCAGGTGGAGCCCACCTGAATTGCTGCTACATTAAACTCATGTGCCTTTTTTTTTTTTTTTTTATTCCTCTTCATCATATTACTCTACAACAATATCAATATGGTTGAAGTTATGTTTGTATTGTATTTGTAGCTTTCTAGTTTTGCTCGTACTGATTCTTTTCTCTCTCTTAAGGTTCTTACAATAATATTTTTTAATTTGAAAATAATTTCAATTAATAAGAAATATTATAAGTAAAATTCATTATCGACTAGTTTATTTATAACTATCACATTATCTCATTATTTCATAATTAATGTGATTGTTTCAAATCTATCTTACCACATTATTTGGACTTAAAATTTTGATTGAATTTTTGAAAAGCTTAGCAACATTATTCTTTCTCAAACATCTTACCACATTATTTGGACTTAAAATTTTGATTGAATTTTTGGGGAGCTTAGCAACATTATTCTTTCTCAAACATCTTATGATGAGCTTATTTTTGACATAGTTACAATTTTGAGCATACCAAATGGAGATTCATATTTTCACGTTTGCAATTAAGAGTCGCCATTATTTACTTCTCTACAATTTTGAGCATACCAAATGAAGATTCTGGTTTTCATGTTTGCAATTAAGATTTGCCATTATTTACTTGTCTTTTAAAAAGAGAAGATTATATCTTATCACAAATCAAATGCCCCTAAAATGACCAAAAGATTCATTGCATCAAATTACGACTAACAAAATCCCAACTTGTGGGTATTGAAAACAAACAAAACCTAAATACTCTAACAAGCTACCATGATGATCGCAATTACATGAAAAGGGAAATCCATGATCAATAAAAAGAGAGGTAATAACCTATTCAATAGAAATGCATAAAAGCACCACAGCACTTAAATCACAATCTGAGGGCAAACACGCAGTAACCTTAAACCTCCTCAATATTTCACTTGAGTTTTGAATCTAGTTAACAGAAAGCTCCCGGCGCTTGTACCGAACCATCACCTTCCCTTTCACACCAACGACCATAGCATTCCAGTCGATCTCTGGGAAGGGTGATATCAGATCGAATTCAAAGTTCCTTAGCAGATGGCTCCAGATAGCCTTTATTTGTAGGTATGCAAAGGGTTCACCAAGGCACCCATGTCGACCACCACCAAAGGAAATATATGAGAAGGCCCCAGCTGCCTTGTCTTCCTCTCTTCCAACAGCAAATCTATCGGGATCATAACTGTCCGGATTCTTGTAGATATGAGGAAGCCGGTTGGCAAATGCTGGTGATGCTGCAACAATATGACCCTTTGGTATGTCATATTCTTTTCCATCTCGGGTTGTCACACTAAAATCAGTGTGAGAGCTGCGAAGAAGCATGATCAGTGGAGGGTGGAGTCTGAGGGCTTCCTTAATGCATCGATAGAGAACATCCATCTCCGATAAGACATCATGATCAACCTTTTTTCCATACTTCTTCATCAGATTTATCTGCTCTTCCTCCACAGCAGATAGGTATTCCTTGTACTTGAGGAGATAGGCCCCGGTCCAAGTGGAGGTGATTGAGCTGGTGTGCTGCCCTGCAAAGAGCGCAGCAATAAGTAAGCCAGTGACCTCAGATTCCGTCGTTGGTCGACCATCTTTGTACTTTGAGTCAATGAAGCACTGCAACATGTCATTCTCTGACTTTCCAGCAAGTTTACGGGAAGAGATGATGTCAGCAAAGATGGCTGCAAGCTTCTTGCGAGCCTTGTCACGGCGGCGGTGAGCTGCGATGGGCAAGTATGGGAAAAGAACACTTATAGGGAGCATTCCATTGTCAAGGTCGTGGAAGAGGGCAGAGACATCATCAAAAAGCTTATCACGAACTTCCCGACCTAGGAGACATCTACTAGCTGTCAAGATGATCAGATGCTCCAGCTCATACTTTAGGTCAACCTCACCACTGTCTCCCCAGTTTGAGAAGTAGTCCTGCATGAATCCAGAATGAAGACACACAAGTTAGAACAGATATGTACAACTATATAAGAAATAAGAAAAACTTCAAATCACCTCGAATCCAAACTAGCAACATCCATAATGCGTGAGAAAAATTCAGTGCAAAGAAAATCCAAGTACAAAATGACTCTTTCAGTAAGCTTAAAGTTGGACAGAAGATAAAGGTATGTTCAGAAGAGTTATATTACTATGACAGCGAGGGGGAAATTCATGCTAATTATCAAATCATGATTGATTGAAAATCATTAGAAACAAATAAGAGTTGTCATTTATACATGATTTAAACATTTTCCACTTAATATGATAGTATGATACATCTAATGCCTAATTGTCAAGAAGTAATGGTGTACATAGAATTATTTATATCAACTACACGTGTGTATGCCAAATGGATAAAAAATGCTCATTCTTCCTGAGCTCGTGCTTCAGTGTATAGCCAAGTGGGTTACTCGTACCTTGAAAGTGGTCCTCAATTTATAACTGTCAATAAAATAGGAAGGCTACTTAAGCAAAATTTATGTTTGTCCTAGGTAGTGACACAACTGACATGATTCACATAGCCACATCAACTAGCTCTACATCACACAACATCATAACCATCTACTAATTTTTCTAATTAGCATAAAGAACACACCTATTATATTGTAAATCCAAATGGCGAACCAACTTGCACACACAAACCTATAATAATCACAAAACTTCTCTCAACTTAATCAAGCCAATACAATTCATTATCTAATTTCTGTTTAATGCAAAAATTTGCTTCTAGTAACCTGAGAACTTCAACCTGACACGTGATACTTATTAAAAGAAAGAAGTTGTATAGAAAGTAATGTACTAAGTCAGTTGAAGTCTCCATTTGTATTCAATAAATGATTTTCAGCAAAATTTGCAAGACATTAAGGCATATTGGCCCTGAAAACATCACATCAAACCATAAGGGTCATCTTTCAAACATCTTGAAAAAAACAGAATAATTTGAAAGCATAATAAAAGACAGTCCAAAACATACTCCCATAAAAAAGTCCAAATAATTGTCCAGCAAACCACTTACCTCAGCTTCAGTAACCATCTGATCTACATAGCCCTTCAATTTATTAACTCTCAGGGCCTCAGTGAAGAACCGAAACTGCTCTTGCCTAATCGAATAATCGACATCAAACACCACTCCTGGCCCGAAAGTTGGCACATTGAACTGATAGACTTCCTGCTGGCTTAGGTCTGTTTCGGGGGCCTTAAAGAAGTGAGCCGAAACCTCAGGTCCAATCAAGAAAGTAATTTTCCTGTTAACCAGGGTGACAGTGAACACACTCCCTAGTTTGGGATACTCCTCACGCAGCATGATAATTGGTCCTTTCAAGAACCGCACGAGCCCACCAATCACTGGCCAACCCTTAACAACAGGAGGCAAACGCTTACTAGATCTAGGCATTATAAGGGCAGACACCAACTTGGCCACCAAAATGGTGGCCACAATGAGCAGACCCACGTTGTAGTACTTGTTATCCACATCCATGATGCGTACTATCAAATTTAACAATCAGATTCAACACAAATCAAAACAAAAACACATCAGACCATAATAGCAGGAATTCTAACAAGTACAACAATGTAGTGACAGATCCAAGAAAACCCTTTCGTCCAAACACAAAACCAATCAACCCAGAAATTTTTAGATCAAAATAAGCAATCAAAGTTGGAAAGTTGAGAGCTTTATAATACCTGATTGGAGATTCAAGATTGAAGGAGATATCGAGGCTGAATCAGAGATAGGTATAAACAAGAAAGGACAGAAATTCAGACACAGACAAGTAGGATCGACATCCCACTATCGATAAAATAATTTAAGTGAGGATTTGATTAAAGTGGAGTGTTTTAGCGTTAAATGTGTGGTTTTTAAAGTGTTTGAGAGTGTCTAGTGTAGGACTATCACCGTATCCGTATCCGTATACATACCCGTATTTCATGTATGCGTATTCATGAGTATATCCATATCCGAATCCGTGGATAGTGCTGTTATACCGGGACTGTGGGTCGGAAAAAAAACAGTGGGTCTGGGGTGGAGGGTGGTTTTGTCATCCACGTGGCGGGTGTTGATTGGGGAATGAATTGAGGCTTTTGAAAATCTACTTTCAACACGTGCCAAGATGGAATCTAATGAGAGAAACGACAAAACGAGGATAATGTGAACTAGACTAAAAAACGCCGCCACCAATTGGTCATGCTATCAAGTGTCAGTTCCACTGATTTCTTCAATGTTTGTTATTTGGTCCTTGGTTTTGCAGGTTTTAGCTGGCAAAGCTATTAATCCAAATATTCAATCTTTGTAAACGTTTCTTTCTGTGATTGAAAGCGTTTTCCTTGACTTTAATGTCGATGTAGATTTAAATAACTCAGCTCTTTTACAGGCATCATGGCTTACCTATCTGTTAAAACACACATTCTACAATGAGAAATCCGTTTTCTGAATGATCTTGCTTTCCTGTTTTACAATATCCCTATCGATTAAATCACAGAAAATTACATTAAAGATGGTATCTTTGGAAGCTAATACAACTGCCCATTGATCAGATTCACAAATTTGCTACCAAATAGGCACGACAAATGCAGGAATCATAGGCCAACATCAGCATTTTGTAGGCATCCTCTTTGTTTTTTACAGTATCCAAAAATTCTGTGACCTTTCCTTACTCACTTTGGCTTTGGTAAAACAATTTCACATTCACTAAAATAGGAGGAAAAAAGTTCTTAAAGATAGTAGTTTATACATCGCTTCCCTTGTCAGTTGAGTAAGTGAACAACAAAGCCTCTATCAATAACCCAATAATTATAGATTGAACAAGAAAACTTTTACGATCTATTGAATGACATTTCCAGAGCTACAATTGCTTCCACAGCCAAGCCAAAAGACAATTAGAGTGACTTAACTAATTCATTGTAAATAATTATGGCATATCAGCAGAAGGTAAGCAACAAGCAAAAATAGGAAGCAAGCAAGCGGGCAACAAGGAAACCTTAGTCCTCAGCGTTTGTTTTCTTCTTTGATTTCCCTTTGTGAGAATTCTCTGAGGACCCTGAAACTGCAGTTACGCTACGACCACCTATTGAGTCTAGGGCAGAACGGTCTGAGGATCTATTGGGTTCGTGGACACGTTTTCTTTTCTCAGACTTTGATGGCTCCCCAAATTCAGACAAAGAACTCTTATGTCTGCTACTGAGGCTGTATGTTGGTGTGGGGTGTCCCCAAGTTGATTGCGAGTTTTTCCACCTACTACTTTGACTAGGGGTTGAAAAACGATGAGAAGAGTTTGACAACGTAGTTCCACTGGATGTCGAAAACAATTTTCTCATATTGTTGGAATTGAGTTCTTCAAGTTCTTTAGGCTCCGGATAATGGACAAGGGAAACTCGACGTGAAATCTTCCCCACTATCAACAAAATAAACTATGTCATTGGCAGAAATAGAGACAATTCCATAACATGCCACTGGATTCTCATATTTCAGTCATTAGTACAACAAACTGTCAGACACAAGCGCATCAATAATGATCATAATGGGAATGATAATCAAATGCAATCATAAATACAGTAATTGTAATTTATTATCAGTGACACCTAATGAAGCATTGAACCAGACCATCTAACAGAAATTTCACAATGAGTAGGAA